>JAJIYU010017841.1:0-11490 GCA_030144865.1 Tinospora cordifolia | reverse complement strand
CTCATAAAATAAACTTTAGAATATGAAATCAAACTAAAATTCAGAATATACATAGTCAATTCATGATACACTCATAAACCATGCATCATACTTTAATTTAAAAGCCTAAGCATGATACTAACATGGCATGGATAATGTGATTGCTCAAACATGAATCAAAACTAAAATATTGAAATAAACATTTAAAATTCTAAAACTAAAATTGGAAATCTTTGATTTCAGTGAAAAACACACAAACAATGAGTATGCCATAAATTTAAATAAGAACAGAAGGGTGTTCTAAAAATCACTTCCACCTTGTGATGCTTTCTTCCGAAATTTCGGCAGCAATTCTCCCCACGTACTAATGCCAATGGAGATCGTCCAATTTAATTCTCCAATTCGAGAGCTTATCACACACAAGAAGGGAAGATAGGAAGAGGTGCCAAGAAGAAGGCTTAGAGAAAACAAGAGGAGAATTCAACTCTTATTTTTTAGAATGAATGAAATTGAGAACCTAAGGGTGTTTATATAGGTTTTCAAAGGGAGAAAATTAAAAAGTTTTGTGTTCTTCTTTGAATAAAACACCTTAATTCTCCCTAATTTCGTAATTTCTAATTTTTGAAGCAAAATGAATATTTTTGGATTTTTTTCAGATTTTAGAAATATTTTTTGAAATTTAGAAACTATTTTTAGAAATTTTCAAATTTTTTCGTATTTTTTGCTATTTTTTCGATAATTTTCGTATTTTAAATTTTGGATTTAATCTAAGTTGTTGGATTGATCTCAGATCTATCAACAGAAATCGAAATCTTCAAATCTGGACTGTTGGATTTTCCTCGAGCACGTCAACAATCGCAATCAATCCATAACGGCTTTAATCTGGATCGTCCGATGATCCTTGAGTGTAGCACTGTTCGCGATCTAATCAACACGACTTTGATTTGAACCTTCTGATGATCCTCGAGTGCAGGATGATTTCGCGATCGACTACGCGGTTTCGATCTCGACCATCGGATGATCCTAGATCACGGTGTGCAGATCTGACTTCGCGATCAACGAATTTGCTTCTAGCTGCACAATCATCCTCGAGTTTCATACGTGGATCTCTGGCCGTTGGATTTTGATGATTCAGTGTACCTGGGCGTTCGTTTTGGTTTTAATCCCATTCTTTGGATTTTGGCATATCATTTTTGGAACGATGTATTTTAAGTTTATTTTTTTTATTTTTCAGCTGAATTTCTTGCTTTCTTTTAAGATTTTTGTCAAATATCGATCCCAATTGACTTTCTAATCCTGTTTTCATCAAAAATTGCACATATCCTTGTATTTTTGGCTATGATATCCCATAATATACATTATATTCATATATTTTCTTTCAAAAATCCACTAAATTGATTTTTATTCTTCATTTGGGTAAACTATGACTTGCCAAAATTCTCATTCGTCAATTCTGTATAATTTTCTAAGTAAAAATTCAAATTTCATATGAATTTTTGAGATGTTACATACTTAGCAACATCTCTTTTCATTCCTCGCCACCAGTAGGTCTTACAGAGGTTATGGTACATGCGGTCACTGCCTAAATGCATCGTATATTTGGTCTAATAGGCTTCATCTAGTATGGATTGCTTACTCTAACCATTTTAAGGCACATAAATTCTATCTCCAAGCCTTAAGGTATTTTTAGCATCTAACTTGAAGGCAGTAAGCTTATCCTATTCCACTCCTTCTATCAAGCTTGTAAACCACTTATTATTCCTTTGTCCGTCCCTGATTTGATGTAGAAGATCTAATTGGCAAGTCATGTTCCAAAGATAAGTCTGGTTCTCATCTAAGTTTGTGCCCAAATCGAACTCTTCAATTAATTGGTACATCTAACCCTTTTTGTCATCGTGTTTGTTGAACTTCCTACTCAAGGTATCAGCCACCACATTGGCCTTCCCTGGATGGTATTGTAGTTGGAAATCATGGTCCTTAAGGAACTCCATCCATCTCTGCTGCCAAAGTTTCAACTCCTTCTGGCTATAGATATATTTCAAGCTCTTATGATATGAGAATAGGTTAAACTTCTCACCGTACAGATAACATCTCCAAATCTTTAGGGTAAATACAATAACGGCTAGTTCCAAGTCATTGGATATGGTCATTTTGTTCATGCATCTTAAGTTATCTTGAAGCATATGCAACAACATTTTCGTAAGATTGCTCCCAATCCCTTCTATGAAGCATCCATACATAGAACATATGCAATACCATGGGTAGGAGTAAATAAGATGGGGGTCATAGTCAATCTCTTCTTTAGTTCTTAGAATGATTGTTTACACTTCTCATCTTAGTTGAACTTTACTCTTGTTTTGGTCAATTTGGTCATGGGTTCGGCCAACTTGGAGAAGTTTCGGATGAATCTTTAGTAATATCCAGCTAGGCCTAAAAAACTTTTGATCTTTGTAACTGTCTATGGTTGCTTGTAGTTCTAACAACTTCTACTTTCTCAAAGTCTACAGAGATACCTTTTTGTTGATATTACATTGCCAAAGAACTTTACCGTCTTCATCCAAAACTCATACTTGGTGAACTTGGCATACAACTAGTTCTTTCTAAGTGTTTACTTCTAACTTAGAGTAAATCAGGATGTCTTCTACGAATACCACGACAAACTAGTCAAGGTATTGTCAAAACACTCGATTCATCAACCTATGAAGGCTGCTAGTGCATTGGTCAAACCAAATGGCATCATTGTGAACTCACAGTGTTCGTACCATGTCCTGAAATTCGTCTCGTGTATATTTGACTCTCAGATTCTCAGTTGGTGATATCTTGACCTAAGATCAATCTTAAAGAAATGAGTAGCTCCTCTCAATTGATCAAATAGATCATTTATCCTTGGTGGAGGGTACTTGTTCTTAAATATCGCTTGATTCCATTTTTGATAGTCAACACATAATTTCATGGATCCATCTTTCTTCTTTACGAATAGCATTGGAGCTCCCTAGGGTGATTCACTTAGCCTAATGAATACTTTTTCTTGGAACTTGTCTAGTAGAGTCTTCAATTCGATCAGTTCTACTGGTGTCATTCTATAGGGAGTTATGGTCATGGGGTTGGTTCTAGGGCGAACTTCAATCTGAATTCTACTTCGGGTGGTAGTTTGGGTAAGTCATCTAGGAATACATCTTCCTAATCTTGGACTACTTCTAAGTTTTGGATTCTTCCATGTTTTGTAGGTTCCTCCTCTGAGAGTTTCTTTAGTTCATCTTTCTATATTAAGTAATCCAACATGGCTATCATTGAACTTTTAGGTTAATCTCTGCATATCACCATTGATTCTATAGATTTTTTTAAGGTAATGTTATCGTTACTCACCTCTTAGGACAATTTATTTGTGCTTGATACTAGTTCAACTAGTCCAACTCCAAGATTACGCATATCCATAAAATAGAAGTACCCAAAGGTTGACTGAGACCAGTTTATCTCTAAAGCTAAGGTCACAATTACACATTCTTTTTGAGATGACGATAGTTCCTATGGTGTGGATACATTCCAGGTCACAAGTAATGCTTTTGTTACTAGTTGCAACCTATTTGCCAATTTTTCAAAAATAAAGGATTTCGTAGCACCCGAATTGAACAACAATTTCATAGCAACATTAAATAACATAAATGTACTTTCTACTATAGGGACTTGATCCTTTTTAGCATCAACAATGGCAAACACTCAGGGCTTGTTTTGCCCATGATCTTGGTTATATCCCTAATTAGCATTTTGTTGCTATTTTTTCCCTTGAGGACAACCATTTTGTCCTCCTCTTTGATTGTTCTATGGTTGTTGATGTTATGGAGTTTGGATTTTGGTAGGACAAAACGTCGTGATATGTCCTGACTAGTAACAGTTGAAGCATAGTCCTTGACACTTGACCTACTCCAACTATTCATTTATGGCTCGCTTGGGTCAATTCTAAATCAGAGGCACTTTGTTGCCACCATTCTAACTGGTATTCTTTTTCTTCTAGTTTCCTTGGTAATCTTTCTCATTACCTTGCCTCGTGTTTCTATTCCTCAACTTCTATTCAAAGTTGACTTCCTGCTCCAATATCAATGCCTTTTTCATGACATCTATGTATATCCTTAGACCCATTAGCATTATCACTTTTTGGATCTCGATCTTGAGACCCTCTACAAATTGGTCAACCTTCATCTTCTCTTCCTTGATCAACTCAGGTGAAAATTTGGCCAATTCAGTAAGTTTGATCTCATATTCAGCTACCATCATGTCCCTCTGGATTAACTTGGCGAAATCGAACTGCATCTTCCTCAACGTAACTTTTAGGAAGAACTTCTCATAGAACACTTCCTTGAACTCCTCCTAGTCCATCTACATGATGTTAGTGTTTGGATCTACTTTTAGCATCCTTCGCCAACTCCTAGCATCCTTCGCCAACTCCTAGCTAGACCATTGAACTGATGGGTAGCCAATGCCGCTCTACATAAACCCATTGCCCCCAATATTCTTTGATGTTCATCGAATTCCTGGTACCAATGGTCTACCGTCATGGAGTCAGACGTGCCATCAAAGTTAATGGGCGAAGTTTCTACCAACTCCATCAACATGTCCTTTTGTTCCTTATCCTCGGCATCATCTCATGCCCTCGGATGAACTAGAAAATCGAGTATAGGCATCGTCGGCTATACCAGAATCTACTCCTATATCTGCGACTATGGCACTGCCTGTGATATAATCTGAGGTAGTGTCCTCATAATCAGTTCCATAATCCTTCTACTGATCTCTATTATCACCTCGGGATTCATCATGACTTCAATCTGAGTCTCAGCAGCATTGGTCTATGCCCTTTGTTTTCATGGTTCAGTCTCGTCAAAAGTAGCAACTCTGGTAGCATATCACTTAGATCCACTCATTATCTACAATTCAAAAACCATTTTAGTATCTGATAAGGTATTACATCAAAAAGTTTTGAGAGAATTATAATCTTGGGTTCACAACCCATCCTCCCTTATCCTCGGGATACAAAATTCCTCATCAGACTTGAGAAAATGGTTGTCCCATCCTTAGTAGTTTGTCGTGACAGTTTCCTCAAACTTTTTATTTTGTTCGTGCTATCATAACTCTAGATTCATGTCTCTAGGTTCTCGATTTAATCAATAACCTATCAGTTTATTCTTCTAAGTTCTATTTGAGGGTTTCAAGGCCCTCTAATATTGTTGGATACAACATTTGGTCTCATAATTAAAAGCATGTGATATGTATGTATTTTTATATTTTCATTAATTTAAGCAAGTAAGGCATGCAATCAATCAATCATTTAAACATTTAGTTATGCAAGTTCACTACTATTGACATTTGCCACTAGGTGCAGCTGCTTCGAGCTCCAGCATCACCTGTCGTATCCATAGTGCAGGAGTTTGACGCTAATGCGTACGAACGAGATGGCATGAGGGTGTGTGTATGTGGCACCTAGGTTCCTTTTGACTCTACATTGATTAATGCTATATATGGGCTGCCACTGGACACACCAGATGAGTATCCAACGTACTTGTTGGATAATGCAGATCATGATGATATGCTAAAGACCTTATGCATTGATGGTGCCACATGGCAGTGTACCAACGACCAACCAATGAGCTTGGCCAAGAGCTCATTTACTATGGTGGCTAAGATATGGTTGTATTTAGTTTATGTTAACCTTCTAGCAACCCTTGCAATCAATAGGGTACCGATGGAGAGAGCCACACTAGTCTACTACATCATGAAAGGCCTCTCCATCAATGTTGGTGCAATGATCACTGGTTCTATATGGATGGCCATAGACAAGCCAAATGTTAGTCTTCTTCATCTTATACTCATCACATAGCTGTGTAGGAGGGCCATTGTTACATGGCCTAGGAGCAAGCCTACACTAAAAATGAAGGACCACATATTAGTTTAGATACTCACCATTATCCAATAAAGAAGGAGGAGCATAGAGGTTACAACATCTACATCTATGGCACCTGAGCCTGTCGTGGCCTCGACATCCATTGCTTTCATTTCTAAGACTCATACACTTCTTCATGGGATAGCAGTCGTTCTGAGGTTGCTGCATGTTTCACACCCAGAGTTGCCCAACAAATGCCACATCCTCTAGATATGTGTTTTTTTACATAGATGGCAACTATTGCAGAGTGCCGGCACTAGCTACAAACGAGGACGACAACAACGACGATGGAGACTATGATGCTTCTGGTCCAGCAACAGGTTTTGATCACTTTTAGAGGCAGATTTCTACAAAGATGATGGGGTACAATGATATATGTTTTTCTTTTGGGATGAATTTCTGTTTTAGATGCTACTAAACTTAGAAACCTTTTGAGACTGTTGCATGGATCTAAATGCTTTAGGTTTATCTTTTAATGGATGATTTATGTTTTAGTCTTGACTAATCTTGCTATTTGTTTCTTCTATGCATGTTCTAAACAAAAATACATATGATGATGGTTGTGAATCAGTGTGACACCTCCTTGTTTTGGAACAACATGATGGAATTGTGCTCTTGAGAACGAGATACAGTTTAAGTTTGGGGGTGCACATTGAAGAATATCTTTTTCAATTCAAGTCAATTTCTTTTAATTTGTGTACTACATTGTTCCTAAACTGCATATCTATAGGCATATCACGAGTCTTTTTTCATTAAAACTCTGTGTAGGCATTTGGCATTAGGATATGAGCATATAGGCTACATTTATGCTAAATTGATGCCATATTTTTCTTTGAAAAGTTCACTGAATGACCTATAAGATTGAAAATTCCTCTAGTGTGATGAGATAAAAAACTTAGGATAGTTTTAAACAGTTTGTGTATTTCATTTATCCCAAATTTGACTTTAATGAAACTCTTTAGTCTTAGGTGAATTTGAAAACTGAGGAAAGTTAGGTGTAAAAATCATAACACAAGTCGAAAGAATTTGTAACACCCCGCTTCCTGCGCCTCGGGCCCATGCCATCCAACAATATTTTTCTTTCTATTTTAGGCCCACTGAGAGGCAGACCTCGTGTTACATTATTTTCCTTCCTTTTTCTCTTCCCAAATCCTTGTGACTTTCTGAATAATTAGTAACTCATGCAATAATTCAAAAAAAATAAACATTTAGAAACATTTCAATAAAATAATTTCATATCATTAATCATTTCCAAAATTCAAAGATACATAGCTTTTGTGTCTATTACAGCGGAAAATAGCTTCAAAACTTGAAGAGAATAAATTGGGCCAACATGTCTTACAATTCAATAAAATCTCGAACAATAATCTATGAGTCTTCCTTAAGGTCTTGACATATCAATTCCTAAAAGATTAGAAAGAAGAGGTGCGCTTGAAGCATGTGGATCATTTCAAATATTTAAATAATTATTTCAACAAATAAGACAAACATGTCAAGCACTTTCAAATATTATGTGATTCAAACAGTTCATTATTTTTAGTTGTAATTAAGACCAAAAGGGATTAGCCTCTGTGTTCTAGATCCAGGGAGAGAGATCATTCCTAAAACTCAAGCCCTTCTCTACGAAGTGGGATCACTCCTAAAAACCCAGTTCACTCTGGAGTTAATTCTGACACTCAGTTCTAAGTCAAGGATTTAACATGGTTGGAACACGCATAAGGAAATCCTTCCTTGCACTGGTACATGGTTAGAGTCTCAATTAATCTTTGATTAAGTATAAAAACATAAAATTCATGTAAATTAACTAAATTTAAACATAAATTAAACATGTGAACATGGTAACAACATAGCATGTATCATATCATCACATAGCATACATGTGTATTAATGTAAGCCTAAGCATATATATTATACATGGCATGTAAAATAATTAATCATGCATATTCAGGGCATCAAATATATGAAAGTCTTATTTAAATCAAAATAATAAAGTAAAAGTAGAAAATTATCTCCACCTTACATAGTAAACTCCTTTTTGAACCGTCAGTTGAATCCCCTTTAGATCTCCCCAACTGCTAGTGTAGAAATTTGTGCAGAACTTCATTACTACTACCCTAATTGTTGTTTAGAAGAGTTAAAGAAAAAGAGGGATGACAAGAAGGAGGTAGAAAGGGCAAGAAGGACTTGTCAGTTCTTGCTAGGATGAAGTGTTACATCCCAACCCACGAGAATATCAATTGGATTTATCCATATGGTGAGTCAGGCTGCTGTTACATTACTAGTACACAACTTGCCTTTGTAATTCATTTATCCCAATTCTTATTGAACATTATGAGTACGCAACCCAATTAATTTAATTTAATTCAATAAGACAACACAAAGAGATAAAGAACATTTTCATTATTCATTATTTGAATTAAATGAAACAAGTACATGACTTGAATTTAAACTATTAAAAAAAGAGAATACATAACTCTAAAATAGAAACTATTTCAGTGGAAGTCTAACTTATTCAAAACTTGGGCAACATACCCTTACATTAGAAATAAAAATAGAAGCTTTCTACAAATAAGCGATCTAAATCCATAGTAAGTTTTATCTGTAATTCAATTTCCTAAAAAGATAAAAGAGGAAGGGTAAGCACATAGCCAAATAGATCATTCTAAAAACAACTAAGTTACTAATTCAAATTAATAAAACATTCAAATTGAAACATTTGCAAACATTAGGCACTTCAAATAGTTTCTTATTTTCAGTTGTATGTTAAACTGAAAGGGGGTCCAATCCCTTAGTGTTCTTATCAAAATACCTCCCTATGAATGAAAAGACAATTATTTATGTCACATTCCATTGGATTTAGGGTCCCTTGCCCATATTCCAAGTATTTTGTGTTATGCCATATACACATAGTATATGCAACTCATATACACATAGTATATGTAAAGAACACCCACAATATCCCTTTGGATCACTATGATAGTACGTGGTTCTTAGTATCAAAGTCTTTTATTTGAATTCTCATAATCATGAATCATAAAAGAATTAAAATTCAGCATGTTATCATCATGAAAGTATAAAAACACCACTTGAATGCCTCATATCCCAAAATTGGCCTAAGCATGGAAAACGAAGCATGGCATGGTTTTATGAATGCTTAAACATGATATATGTATCAAACTAAAAATTAAATCATGTGAATGGACTCAAATTGAAATATGTATAATAAACAGATTTAAAAACATGCATGAACATGATATTAATTCAAGCTACCAAAGAAGGGGTTTTTGAAATCACTTTCACTTTATTTTGAAATCTTAGTTGCACAAATAAGAATTTCAACAACATTTCCACCCTCTAAGATGTCTAAAATCTCAAGAACACTCAAGAATCTTCAAGAACTCTTAAGAATTGAAAAGAGGTGTCAATAGAGAAGCTAGTGAAAGCAAGAGGGATCTTATCAGCTTTTGCTTTAAGACGAAGAGAATGGTGTTCATGCTTGGCTTTATATAAAGTTCTAATGTGCATGAATTAGCAAGTTTGGGCTATCTTCATTGTAGAAGCCTTTCTAAAATTCTTTCCCTTTCCATTTTCTTTGTTTCCTATGCATAAGAATTAGTAAGTAAAGGTTTTAGAAGTTGCTAATACATTCTTTTGGGTTAATTTCACTTTAGAAATCTTTCTAATTCTCTATTTTACTTGTTTCACAAACACATATATTAGTAACCAATTATTTTAGAAGTTGTTAATGTATTCTTTTGAGTTCATTTCATTTTAGAAACCTTTCTAATTTGGTCTCTTGTGCACACATGTTCATGGCATGTTTCTAATTTCATTTTTTTATCAAATGAGACTTGCTAATTCCATAATTTGAATGAAATTCTCATTTATTATTTAGGCCTCAACACAATTATACCTCAATTTTCATATAATTGTAGGGGATTAATTTACCTACTTATTTATATAACACTTTGAATTTATTTCTCATTTATTTATATAATATTTTTGAACAAAACTTTCTAATTTTTGTAACCCAAATATATCATTTAATTATTCTACTTATTTTATATTTCTAGTTAAATATTAAACTATATTATAATATTTGGCCACTCTTCTGATTTGATATTTTTATTTAAATACCAAACCTTTCTATATATTTATTTGTACAATAAAATTTCTACAAGCTTCCCTCAATTAATTTTATTTCTCATTTTGGCTATAATATAAAATATACAATTTTACATCTAAAAAATTTCATAAAATTTTCAAGGATCAATATTTATTTATTTTGTTTAATCGAACTTGGTACAAATTTTTTGGGGTATTACAACCCACCCTCTTTAAAAGGAATTTCATCCTTGAAATTTTGACACACTCAAGTATCATTTCCTCAGGTATGTCTAGTAAAAAGGTGTAGATACTTAGCCATCATTTTTTACTTTTCAGCTTCTAGATGGCTTCCTCAACTCCATTATATTTCCAAAGAACTTTGACCAAAGAAATATCTTTCATTCTCAGGTTCTGTGTCTTGCAATTGAGGATCCTAACTGCCACTTCTTCATAAGCAGCATCATCTTGGATGTTCACCCCCTCCCATTGGATTATGTTAGAGGGATCAAGTTCATACTTCCTCAACATCGACACATAAAACACGTTGTGTGCTGAAGTCATTCGGTTCAGTAGGTCCAACTCGTAGGCACATTCCCCAATTCTTCTAAGTATCTCAAATGGACTGACGAATCTAGGTGATAGCTTCCCTTTGTATCAAAACCTTTTAATCCCTTTCTGAGGACCTATCTTCAAGAACACTATATCGCCTACTTAAAACTCTAGAGGTCTCCTTCTTTCATTTACATAACTCTTTTAACGACTTTGAGCCACAGTTAACCTTTGTTGTATTAGTTTAACTTGGTTGTTCATTTCTTCCACCAAGTCTAGCCCAGTAAAACATGACCTTCAAGTTCAGCCCAATAGGTCGGTGATCTGCAGGGCCTTCCATAAAGAACCTCATATCGATCCATCTTAATACTTGCTTGATAATTGTTATTGTCAATAAACTCTGTTAAGTGCAGGTACTTGCTCCAATTCCCTTTAAAGTCCAAGATACAAGACATCATCATGTCCATCTGTTTGAGGGTGAAAAGTTGTACTCATGGTGAGTTTAGTAGCCAACTCCTTTTGTAGATTCTGCCTAAACTATGAAGTGAATCAAGAATCCCGGCCAAATACTATCATATTGGGTACACCATGAAGTCTAACTATGTTTTTTACATAGAGTTCTCCCAGCTTAATTACTTAGTTTGTGATATGATTGGCAGAAAATGAGCCACTTTAGTGAGACTATCCACAATGAGCTATACAGCATATTCTCTTTTCTAGTTCCTAAGCAACCCACTAACAAAGTCCGTGGTAATGTTATCCCTCTTCCATTCAAAAATAGGGAATGGTTGTAACATGCCAAAGGGCTTTCAATGTTCTGTTTTTACTTGTTGACAAGTTAAGTACTTTGGCAACATGCTTAGCCACATCTCTCTTCATTCCTCTCCACCAATAAATCTTTTTGAGGTTTTGGTACATCTTAT
>JAJIYU010017840.1:0-11482 GCA_030144865.1 Tinospora cordifolia | reverse complement strand
GTTGAATGTGTCTTGTTCTAAGCCAATCCAACCCATCTTATTAGTAAGAGATATTTTTAAAGAAGAAAACAACTCTCTTTAATAAACTTATTTTAATCACGACACATTTTATATAAGTACATGTAAGCCAAAATCGACTAAACTTAAGGGCCCATAAGAAGAAAAACACCTTGTAATAGGTTAAGTAGGGTAAAATAGCTTAAAAAGCTCAACATAAGATCCCAATAAATTTTATTATGTTAATTTGTTTTATTTTCTCTTTTACTTTTAATTTTCTAACTAAAGCCACAAACAATAAGCGCAAAAGAGATTGTAGATGAACTAATTTCAACATCATAAAACTCTTTATTTAATCATAAAATCCACTAATTTTAACATCATAAAACTCTTTATTTGATCATAAGCATTACCGTCCAACATCTTCAACCCAACTTTTCTTTTGGTTTGTCTACCATCTAATAAAGTCATTGTAGTGGAAGAAGGGCAACCCTCCTTTTTGTATAGTCCAAAATATAGAGGGCCATCCAAATTTGACTGCCGTATACGTGAAGTCATATAAAAGAATGATTTGATCTTTCTTCTGTGTCTCAGTACAAGGATGAACCTTCCCCCCTCCTCAATCCTTCCACCAACAACTCGCTCCACACGTCAACAGGTCCAGGCAAACACCAGTGAACACAATCACCATATCCCCTCATCCGCTAGTTGTCCCAGTGCAAATCTGGGTGCCCGTCAGGCCTTGTCATCATAGTCTTAGTAACATCTAGGCTTTCAAATCTCATCCCTATCTTACTCCCTCTCTCTTGCAGGTTCCTTAATTCCCATTCAAATCCACCCATGTCGATCTCACCTTCCTTCAATGGGCTTTTTCGATTGCACCAACCTCCAGTGTTCTATGACCTATGCTCGAAATGAGAAGGTGAGGACCGTCCTAACCATTGTTATATACAATTCCTTGCAATCTTTGCAGCTATTTATGTACTTAAGAGTGGAAGGCAAGGCCATTTTAATGGCGAAGCTACGAGTTACGACTTGTCATGTTAGGCTCATTGCAAGATACACATGAAGTTAATTAGGCTTGAACGGCTGTGCAAGTAAAATGGCCGGAAGAACCAACAAGCGGCAGCGATACTTATAAACCATATAAACATAAGACTAAGTATCATTTTTCCATGTATATCACTTAGATAACTCTAGCTAGAGAAGATTATATAATGGCAACAAGCACTAGCCGTAACAGAATTTCGATGAGAAACCACCACCAGAATTCGAAGAAAGCTAATAAGAAAGCAAAGAAGAGGAGAAATGGAAGGCTTGTAATCTTGATCAATCAAGAACAAGAAAGAAAGATAGCAAGAGAAGAATAACCAGAAACTGAGAAACAAAAGGAAGTGAACTAAGAATTGAAAGAAACTTTCTCTATTTCATATATCATAAGCATAGTATATGCAGATATATTTATGTATATTATCAGTACATGGCCACTGTACAATGCACACAATAACTAACTTAGCGGTATTGGTTATATATCCTAGCATTCCCCCTTAAAGTTATAGTAGGTGGTAAAATTACTCTAACTTTATCTCGTAGTAAGAATATCAACAATATGGTCTGTGGAGGAAAAATGATTCACAGCTAATTGATTGCAAATATGGAGCAGAAGTGTAATGATTTGTTCTAAGCTTGAAAAGGGGTGGATTTGTGTTTTAAGTCTGATTCACGTAAGACTAAGTATCAGTTCAAACATATATAGTTCCTAATGACCAAAGAGAGAGTTCCAAAAGGACAATTGGTTACTTTGGAACGGATCTACTTACTAAGGTATTACTACTCAAGGTCTTTAACAAAAACATTGCTCGTGGATATGAACACATGATATGCTTACTTTTGGCTATGGTTTATACATATAATTTGGCTATTTTTCAGTCAAAGTCTTTAATTATGTTGCTTCTAAAATTCATATTGTTGAAATATTTTCATGCTCCACGTAACTCGTGTCATGGTTTAAATATTTCTATTAATAATTGAGGTTGACAATGAGGTGACCTATATTTGTAGGGTAATGGTTCCTATTCCATGCCTAGAAATACCAATTTGGAATAGAAGTCCGCGTAGAAGTAGGGTCTTGACCATTTGGGATATGGTATCCCACTCGTAACCAGATCAGCTGCCCTTATTACAATGTCTGGAGGAATAAAAGAAAACTCCAACATGGTAATCAGACTGAACTACTCGTTCAGTATCAGTTGCATACCTGCTTGCTTTGACGGCCAAAGCGTCTCTGCTACTAATTACTTCAATCTCTGTTATATTCCTCATTTTCCTCACTGCCACCGCCACAGCTTCTCACCTTCATGATTTCTGATAACCATCACCTAGGCCACAACATTTCACTCCTTTGATTTATAATTTCATTACCTACCATGCCGCTAATTTCCGTCTCCATGCATGTAATCCTCTACCAACCCCAACACTAAATTTGAAAATAAGTGGGATTTCACATTCACAGTTTTGCTACTTTACGACTTGGGAGACAGAGACCCGACGGAATAAAGAAAAGTCGAGAGTTGAGAAGCAGACAAAACATGGTTGATAACCTAATTTCAACATCACAAAACTTAGTTTTTCAATCATAAACATCACCATCCAATATCTCCAATCCCAGCCAACTTTTTCTTCTAAGGCCAAAAACTTGCATGACAGGTCCACCCAATAAAGTCATTCTTGTGGAATAAGGACAACCCCTTATGCTCTCCACAATACACGGAAAGCCAGCCAAATTTGAGAGCCTGACTCAACAATAATACCACAAGTAAACGCCCACAGAAGAATCAATAATAAAGAAATAATAATAATAATAAAAGAAAAAGACAGTATAAGAGAAGCAAGGATAGAGAAGAATGTGTGTTTTTCATGAATAAGCGTTTGCCAAGGTCTTTCGCCAAAGTTAACCACATCAAAAGTGTGTCTAAGAAGGATTAAGACCACCCTGAACCATGGCCGTTACGGCTAAAACAACAATGGAGTGAAGGTAAAAGTGCCAAACATTATAAGTAAACGATTTAAGCCAAGCAAAAAGCCTAACATGGCTAATGGACGAGTTGCAGAACTTATGGTACAGTATATATGCAACTTCTGCGAAGAATCCATTTGATTGATATATCAGTCTCTTCATGTTACGTAGCTTCGGTAATGTGATTCCATGATCAGATATGCTCCATATCCTAAATTCTTTTGGCGGGGGGTCAAGGAACCTAATTTATCTACAACATATGCAAGAACAAGAGAATACTTAGCAGCTGAGAGAGATATAAATTGGCTTCTGCTAACGGCAGTTCATACATCGCAATCTCCTTAGAAAAGGGTTGGAAACAGCAGAGCTGGTGCTGAGGACAAGTGCCCAACAAGAATGAGTTGAGGCACCTTGTACCAGTATGAGAGATGAGACAATTTTTTTTCTTTTTCTTTTCAAAACTGTAAGGGGGCAACATACCACACATGCTCTTTTTCAACAGTTAATATCTACAAAGGGAAACTGATTTGGCACATCCTGCCAGAAAAGATTCAAGGAACTAACAGCTTCCAGAAGCCGACCTGTTCTCTTAGGTTACAGTTGCTTTTGCGCGCAAGTTGCAATTGTTGGTGTCTCCATAGATATTACAGGAAGGATATGCCTTCCACTAAATGAAGCCCAACCAACCTAATATGGTTCCCACGAAGCTAGCAGACTCCTGTGCTGGAAGAGCTGAAAGAAAGAGAAATAGAAAATGATATCAGTGCATGTATGCAACAAACTAATTCATTGAACTAAACAAGAATCTCATGAAAGATTCTACCCACAATCTGGGAAATTAAGAGTAAGACGTGTGAGATTTATCAAGCAAAAATCTTGCCACACAAGACTGGACCTTTGATTTAATATGTAACGATCTAAAGAAGACATACTACATTTCATTTTCAAAGTCATAAGAACCATCAAGATCATATTTGTACTTACCAGTCCCTGGATTTGCCCAATTGTTCCTCTAGAGACTTCTTACTGCCATGAGGGTTGCTTGTAGTTATATCTCTCAGCATCCCATCCACCTTCAGGCTCTTTCCTCTTCAATAAAGTACCAGATGTCTGGTAAATTCTAACTTGATCCCCTGGCAAGGCCTGACCACTGCTAACTGAGAGTTGCCTTGATGATGAAGGCAACCTATCATCTCTCCCTTCTACATCTGCACTACCTGGACCAGCATTAAGATCTAAGCCTTGCCTTCCCCACTTCCTACTGCCCTCAGCCCCAACATTGGCAGTACCATCTGGGACACTGATCACATATGGCCTTGGGAAATGAGATGAAACCGCATTGGCTGCTCCCACTAGCTGTGAAGGAACTGCAGGGAAACACACCCCCCCAGCAGCAGAAGAATCCATGTACAATGTCGAGCCACTAGGAAAAGAGGTTGATGACAGAGGAAAACTTGTACCAAAAGGGAAACCAGGATATTGAAATGGAGCAGTAGCAGGAGAGAAAGCCACTGCAGGGGAGGAGGAAAGCACTGGACCTCTGTACATATCAGGACCAAACATTGGGCCACCGCTTGATGGACCCAAAATTCTCTGAGTTCCAGCAGGTGCAACAATGGGGTATGGATGCTCCCCCCTGTCAGGCAAGATAGACGAAACAGCAAAACCAGGATAGTTCCCAGGAGAGAACCACGACGTGAGGCTATTGACTTCATTATTATTCATTCTGATGCCAGCAACAGGGGACAGAAATGGCAAATTGCCCTTGGGATGTGGCCTGGGTGGCGCTGGTTCCACACTCAATTCATCAAGACCTGGTCCATTGTTTAAATCAAAATTCCTCAGTACATTCACTTCACCATTAGAAAATCCGCTAGATGATGACACCCTGATAGACAAAGGTTGAACCTCTGTCCTACGACTAGTGCTTGCTGAGAGGTGCCCTACATCACTAGCTTCATCAACTCTGTTCAAATCAAGATCCAGTCCTCCAGCACTTCGAAAAGGAGCTGAAGAACCAACCATCTCCCTGTGCCCAAATTTCTGAATACTAACAAGCCCAGATTCAGAACCTGTTTCCTGAGCAGAGCTATGAGGCACCAAGTCCTCTAGAACTCTTTCATCTGGAACATTCAGGTCAATGTCTAATGCAGGGCGGCCCTGCTTTCCAGCCACAATATCAAGCGAGGGATCTGTTGTAGCAAGTGGCATCTCCAGAACTTTTCTAGGTTCAGCAGGCCTAAATGCACTAGTAGCAGCTGAACCCTTCCAACCAATTTCACCTTTATTCCTAGTCAGATTTTCAGGAAGAATAAAACGCCCCTTGGCGGCTGCAGCCACTGTAACTGAGGAAGGCAGGTTACTTGATATGGAAGAAAGAGGAAAAGGAAGAGGGCCAGCTGGAGGAATAGATGAAGGGCCAGGACCCACTGAATTAACTTGATCAACTTGGGACCCTTCATCCACAGGGAAGCCTTCATTCAGGTCAATGTCTAACTTTGCAGTACTATCTGATCCTGCCACACCAGACATAGAAGCAGCTGATGCACAGTCCTCTGCATCATCTGCTTCTGTAGCAGAAGATTTGGATCCAGAAGATTTTAGACCATGCCTTGTTTCATGCACAGTGGCTATATTAGATTCTTGTTGAGGAACCAATCCACTAGTAGGATTCTCCAGAACCTCTCTTGTGTCTGAGTTGGCCATAGACCGAACAGTTTGATCTAAAGCTTCCAAACCTACAGAGTCATCAACAACTGAAGGAACTGCAATGGTCCGCTCCACTTTTTGCTTCTCACTCAGCTCAACATGAGAACTTATTTCCACGAGGATGGCACTGTCAGACTTGAGCTCATCCACATTGCTTGGATCCAAAATATTAGAAGCAGATGGTAGCAAAGCATCCTTGGCCCTATCTTTAGTTGCCACATTGCAGTTCATAAGAGAAAGAGGCTTACTCTCTGCTGAGGCAGCAGGATCCGAACCTTCAGGTATATTATAGTTGCTCTCACCACCCTTTTCCAAAGGTGGGCATGTTAAATCTTTAGTTTCCTTTTCCACTTTTACATGTGAGACTGTCTTGTCTGTTTCAGAAACAGAGCTGTGAACCATGCCAGACGCTGCTGATTTACATACATCAGCAATCTTCTCATCTTTTTGATCAAACTCTTTATATTCCTCCAATAAGGGACTCCTAAGATTTGATTTAGAGTCATGGAAGCCATCACCAGTTGAGGAGGTTGCAACAGTCTTTCTCTTCTCAATAAATTTTGCATCTCCTACGCCATCTGCACCTTCTTCTTTCACAACATCTACAGGGGTAACAGCCACAGCTGCAGTTACATTCTCATCAGCCCGCCTATCTGTATTCAAACATGGGCTACTGCCTTGTGGCAAACTCAAACTAGAAGGGCAAACTTGACTACTCTGCTCATCGGCAGGTTTCTCTTCTGATGACAAAATTTTACTGTTTCCTGGGACTTTAGCATGCCCACGTGCAGCACTATGAGGTGCGCCGCCTTTAGTCTGGAGCTTTTCAGGGTCTAGACCTGCATCATCAGGAGATTGACTTAGACTTTGGCCTGCATCATCTTCACATGAAAATCTCAACCTTGAACCATCTCCTGAAGAGGAATCTTCTGGTACAGGAGAATTCCTCCCAGGAGAACTAATGGGAGAAACCAGATCAGATTTGGTCATCTCCCCAGCAGCTACACTGGCAAGAAGGTTCATCCCACGGTCGTCAGCAACTGGAATAGACGCATTAGCTTCAGAATTCTTGATACAGCTGTCAATTAAGACATTTATGGACCTGAGGGAAGCCTCATGCGATTTCCCTGGCTTGGATTCACTTGAATATACGTTCTTGTTGTTTACTGGGCCTGAGTTGGTAGTTTTTGATGCTTCCAATGACTTATCAAAGTCATCTCCAGTTCGGTCATGTTCTTCATCTAGAGAAGTACCAAGTGATCCATTGCCCTCATCTGACCCAATCAGTCCATCTTTCCCAGCATTCCTATGCCATGATTCTCCATTTAAATCAGCAGAAATACTAGTTCGGCAAGCCTCACCCTTTATCTTTCCTTTCCTTTCACAGTGATCGTGCTTTTCAGAAAGCCCAGGAGACGAAGCTCGACTAACTGTAGAAGACGGATCATCAAGAGAACCTCCACTGGCACTCTGTGCAGGACTGCGTCCAAGATTTGGAAGCCTCACAATAAGCCTTTGATTGCTCCCATGATCAGCAAGTGGTGCATCATGTGTTTTATCGGATGCCAATCCAGATTGTGGATGTTTTTCAGATGTGGCTTTCCTGTCCAAAGAGCTGCATTTGACCAAGGATGTCTCTTTTTGAACTCCAGAAACAGTAGAACCCAAAAGGCCATTGTTAGACTTTCGATGACGAGAGGCACCACTAGGCTTGTTTACATTCATTGAACCAGCAGTGGATCCCCTGCCATCCTCTTTACAAGAGGAACTCATAGTTTTGGCATGATCACTTGAACAAGACTGACTGTTATTTGGAGATTGACTTGAACTGCTG
This sequence comes from Tinospora cordifolia, assembly GCA_030144865.1. Taxonomy (NCBI): domain Eukaryota; kingdom Viridiplantae; phylum Streptophyta; class Magnoliopsida; order Ranunculales; family Menispermaceae; genus Tinospora; species Tinospora cordifolia. The sequence continues at coordinate 3,926 of JAJIYU010017840.1, read as the reverse complement.
CTCTTCTCCTCCCGCACTGTTGTTGAAGGCAAATCTGAAGTCGCACTGTTGACAGCCACTTTTCCAGGCGAGTCCCTTGAAACAGCTACTGTCACAGGCAATGACACTGAAACTTTTAAAGACCCAGACAAAGCTGATGTCAACTTAGAAGCAGAATCTCCATGACCAATCTTAACTGATGTTGTCTTTGATCCAGAAACCTGTGCAACAGAGTTCTTCATGGTAGTGTCCACAATTCCTGCAGTTCGTCGACCTCCACCCTGAGAAACTTCAGGTAAACCAGATTTGCTAGGCCATGAAACAGCTTGATTTGATCCTGACTTTGCATCATTGATATTCCATTCAGCTTCAACACGTTTCTTCCATGTATCAATCAAACCCCTAGCTTTCTTTTGGATCTCAAAGTTTTTATGACTACGTAAATGATTTACAGACTTGCCAACATTACAATTCTGTAGAGCATCAAGATTCACAGGTAATTTATCGAGTGCACGAAGCAAAGCCAAAAGAAATTCCTCAACAGATTTATCACTCTCCTTAATGCTTCCCCCATCGCCAAACTTCCCTTTATGCACCTCCTGGAGCCACTCATCCAACACAGAAACACCCCTGAGTTGCAGAAATTTCCCAAGACAATCATACCTATCTGTGGCTGCTATAACATCTGCAAGCATTATTCGACCAGCCAAATCTATTTTCTTCTCATCTCTGTCAGTTTGCATAAGTTGCACTAATTTCTCAACCCCTTCATAATCAACAAGTCCACCTTTCTCTGTAATTTTAGCAATCTCGGATTTCAACATGCTTTCTGACTTAAAATGGCCTAGATTGCCATCCTCTGTCTTCAAAGAGCGTTCCCGTTTTACAAGTTCAGAACCTTGATCACCCCGGTCCCCCCTCTTCTTCCCTTTACCTTGAGAAGGAAATGAAGTAGAACTATTCTGAACACCATCAGAACCAGGCTTTAACTGCGGCGTTGTCGGACCATTAAGTGGTTTTGGAGATCGCCCTCCTGACTGCACTGCTGCATTCATTTCTAGTCGTGTTTTGTCCAACAGTTGATCTACCTCTTCCTGTCGTTCCTATCAAAACTTAAAATGATATCATAAGAAACCTGTGGACTGTATAACTAAACATTATTGCTGAAATAAAAAGAAGAGAAAAAAATAAAGCACCACCGCTCTCTATACCACACATTTCAAAGCAGCCACCAAATAACTAGATCATCCTAAGTATAATCTAGAAATAAAAAATGACTTACATTGATGTAATCTTTATCAGTTAGCCACCATAAACGCTTGTGTGTGGTGTCATACACTCGTCTGCATACAAATGAGGATATCCCTGGAGGAAGTTCAACACCTTTACGAAGGAATGCAACTTTACACGGATGAAGAAGCGATGCAGCAGGAATCTCATCCTTATGAAATGAGTAGAAGATTTCGTTTGGAGCTGCCTCCGGCACAATTCCTTTTCCAAGTTTTATGTCGGCAGGGCGGTAAAGCCAATTCACACCTAACTTTAAATAATCCTCCTTTCCCGATGTTAACCGTCGAATTATTCCAATGAAGGGTGGAGAGGTCTCCTGAGGGGGCTTGAAAAGGGCACAGTCACCAACGCTAATCTTGCGTCCATCCTAAGGAAATAGAAAAAACGTCAGTGACATATGAACAAGCAGATTGGAAAAACAAAAGGATCAGCAAGAACAAGCAAACCACAAATTTCATAAATTTTCACAAGTTTGAATGATAGATATTATTCCATTGATAAGAATATTCAATGCATACCTGCAGGGTATCCTACACATACCACTAAAATTCAGGTATTAACATGAATGCAACTTTTCAGAAAGGAAAATAATTTTAGGAGAAAAAAAAAACATAGCCAACAACTGCTGACTGACAAAACTTTCTATTATTTAGTACATGCATAAAATTCCTGTGGTAAGATGGAAAACATTTAAGGTCATCATAATCAGCCAGCAGTCAATTAAGTGTTTTAGCATTTAAACTAAATACTCCAAGGAGAGGGAACCGTCATTTAACAAGCGCTACAAATACAACAGATTATCAAACTTAGCTCCCAAAACAGAACAGAACACAAAATTTATCCAGCACATAGTGAAAATTTGGAATACATCAAAGTCTCCATATCATTTTATAAGGAATCATAGACAACTGAAACATGCATAGTTACAAGCTGCTCATTAAAGCAATCAAAACATCAATTTCATTCAAATGGCACAAAATCTATGACAGCAAATACCAAACAAATCACTAACCAAAATAATGCCTAAATGCAATGACATTTTAATTCAGTTCAATGAAACCAATTTCCGATTCACTTTTGCATTACTATCAAATCTATAATAGCATATAAAGAATAGTATTCAATTTACTATTATTTGCAACACCAACATAAAAGCAAAGGAACAGGAAAGTGAAGCAATAAGCACGTAGTCCAAAACAGGGTATAAAAAGAGAACATGCAAAAACAAGACACGTGTATGGGGGAGGGGGTTTGTACCAGCTATATGTCAATATGATCCAAGACAGCAATCCATTTAGCAGCATGAGAAAAGGTGGGAGAGAAAATGATAAAAACAATTACCATTTATGGTAATTGTTTACCATCTAAAAAGCATTACCGAGACACTATAACAAATCTCCAATAGAAACCAATCCAGGAAAATGAGAAAAAAAAAATCTGATCATATGCAAAACCCATAAAAAAAAAACCTACTTCATAATTTGATACTCCAAAACAAAAAAATAGAGAGAGTGAGAGAAAGAAAGAAAGTTTGATCAATAAAAAAAAATTGAAAACGAAAACCGCAGCAAATTCATCCAATTACTCAAATACATGGAGAGATTTTGTGATTTCACAACCGAACCAAAAAAAACAAAGGCCCATTGAACATGGTGAAAAAAAAAAAAAGAAGTCAAATCGACGATGTCTAACCGGCACCAAAACATAATCGAAGAACAGAATTAAACACAAATCGCCCTCCGCATATGAAGAAAGTCATTTCTCAGGAAAGAAAGACAATTAATCAAGTAGCCGCTAAATAAATAAATCAAATCACCGAAAAATTCCAAAAACTTGAATTCCAATTAAATATTTCATCATGCTACCTAAGCCCCAAACCAACGCCGGAAGACTTCACGAAACACAAGACCTATATCTAAGAAACAAAAAGAAACCCTAGAGAGAAAATTCGGATACCTTGCAGAAGTAATCAAGAGCAACAGCGTTTACTGTGTCATGAGCATCGGCAACCGAAGCAGAAGAAGCAGCTAGCGCAGCAGTAGGGACAGGCCACATGTGCCGTCTCCGTTTCGTCCACTCCTCACCTTCCCGCCCATGCATAATACCCTCTTTCTTCTTGCAACATCATCATCTTCACCGATTTCAACAATTTCTATCCCAACTTTCTCCACTTTGAGTACCATCAATCCCTTCCCAGAAACCAAAAAAAAAAAAAAAGCAAACCCTAGAACCTCAGAATTCTCCCTACATACCAAACCCTAGATCCGCTTCTCCCAGCACCACCATCCTCCAAAAACCAAAAACCCTAAATTTCTTCCACCGAAAACCAAAAACCGAACCTCACCAACAAATTCCTAAATTAGGGCTTCGATTGATTTTGTGAACAAGAATTGGATCGTTAAATTGACAGCTCATAAGACAAATGGGATCGAAGATGATCTAATTGACGAACCGAAATGAAACCAAATTTCGATTTCGAGTCCGCTCTTCTAGAGCGAGAAACTCGCGATCTCAGGATAAGAGCGTTAGAGAGAGAGAGAGGAGAAAAAATACGCGAAATGGTTTGTTTGAGAGCACGACAGACGGCAAAAGAGAAGGGAGAAGCGTACTTGTTTTCTCCCAATCTCCGGGCAGCTCTCTCCCTCTCCCGGGCAGCT
>JAJIYU010017839.1:0-11483 GCA_030144865.1 Tinospora cordifolia | reverse complement strand
TTAAACAACTCTATTATTTTCCACTTATTTAGAATTTGTTTATATGTGCTAAAACTTACTACCATCTTTGATCATGATAAATAATATGTTTTCCATTTAGGTAAGATGGATTTAGGTCCCTTAAATCTGTCCGTATTAACACTACAAGATCGTCATTGATCTGGACCTATACAGGAAGGAGAGATATTTAATTCTACCATTGGCATTAGGCATTGCTAAAATTTTTATAATCTATCATACTAAATGTATTGTTCTTAAATTGTAACATGTGCAAGAGTTGCATTATTAATGACGAGAGGTTGTGCTACATCGTACATTTCAGCTAGATCAGCATATTATTCCATACTTTCAACATGCTGGTTTTTATGGGGTAGCATGCGTTGGCTTCATTCAGTTAGATAGACACTTAATTATTGCATTCATAGAGCATTGGTGCTAAGAGACCCATACCTTATACTTAAGTTTTGGAGAAGCTACTATTACCCTATAGGATGTGGAAGTACTGCTGGGGTTGTGGGTTGATGGTCTACCAGTAACAAGATCGACGAACCTTAACTATGAAGCTTTATGCCATGAGTTGTTTGGATTGATTCTAGAGGGCAATGAAAGACGAGGAGGGCAATTGAATCTATTCACTATTGCAGATAGGGTTCTCCACTTAGAAGAAAACTCAACAGAAATTCAAATACAACAATATGTGAGAGCTTACATTTTATAGCTCATTAGAGGTGGTTTGTTTTTTGATCAATTAAATAATCTTGTGCATCTATGTGTTCTACCACTTCTTGCCGACTTTGATGTGTGCGATGTTTATGCATGGAGTAGTGTAGTTTTAGCTTGGCTATATCACTAGATGTGTCGTGCTATAGATTATAGAAAAAGAGGTGTTTTAGGAGCTCTAGTTTTAGTGCAACTATGGATATGGGATAGATTTCCTCTATTACCTCCGCAACATTCTTCGAGTAGACCACGTGGGTCAAGATGCACATCTTCTTCTTGAGCCTCCATTGGCATATAGGTATGATGCTTAAGTTTTGGCTTGAATAAGCTTTTTCAATTACATGTAACATTTGTTTTAAATATTTACTGTAACACCCCAACCCTCACATTCTTAGATTTGAGAGTTGGACTTAACCTTTTGACGGTGGACTTAACCAATTGGCAGGTTGGGTTATGTTACTTTACAAGCGACACACACTTGTTCTTTTCTTTTCAATACCTCATGCCTTAAAATAAATTCAATAGTACAAATTCACATTTAATAAAATCAAGGCAATTAAAGGTAAGGAAAAATTTAACTTCTTTATTAATAAAAGAAAGTATATAACTTTGTAATGTAAACTAGTACATTGTTGATCAAAGAGACTCATAATCTCAAAATAAAAATACTAATTTTTAGCGGAAGTCTTAATCAAAATTAGGCAACATGCCCTTACATTAAAAGAAAACTTTCAAGAGAATAAAAACTTGTTAAAACAAAAACTATCTAATTTCCATAGCCTTCATAATTTAATTTCCTGAAAAATAAGAGAGGAAGGAGTGAGCACATAGCTCAGTGGATCTTTATCAAATAACCATTTGTCAAACTCAAAACAATAGCATATCTATAATTCAAACACTTGCATACATTAGGCGTTCCAAACAACCAATTGTTTAAAGTTGTAATTTAGAGCAAAAGAGTTTCTCAACTCTTGATGTTCTTCACTAAGTGCCTCCTTAGAGTGAAATGTGGCATCACATAGCCAATTCCATTGGACTTTTGGACTTCAAGGGAGCTTACCCACCAACCAAGCACTTAGGTCAAAAAAAAAAACCATATGGACATACCATATGAAAAGAACATCCATAGCAATCCACATGTGTGCTATGATGGTACGTGGTTATTATCACCATCATCTTTGTTAAATTACATATTCTAGAATCATAAAATGAATTTCAGAACATGAAACTAAATAACTAAATTTAACATATAATCAAACTGAAAATTCTATCATGGACTCAAAATCATGCATCACATATTGAAATAAAACTTAAACATGATACTAGGCATGGCATGATCAAAATGCATGCATGAATTCATATATGAATCAAATCTAAAACTGAAAAATATTTTAGAATGCTAGAACTGAAAATCTTTTGATTTTAAAACCATACACACAATGAACATGCTAGAACATTGAGTAAGAAAAAGGGGTGTTTAAGAAATCACTTCCACCTTGTGACTCTTTCTTTCAGAATTTTGGCAGCAATTTCCCCCACATGCGAAGATCACCCAATTCGAGAGCTTCTCACACACACAAGAAGGGAAGATGAGAGGTGCCAAGAACAAGGCTTTGAGAAAACAAGAGAAGCATTCAACTCTTATTATTTGGAATGAATGAAATTGGGGGCCTAAGGGGGTTTACATAAATTTTTTAAGGGAGAAAATTAGAAAGTTTTATGTCCTTGTATGAATAAAACACTCTAATTCTACCAAATTTCGTAGTTTTTAATTTTTGGAGCAAAATGAGTATTTTTTGGATTTTTTCTAGATTTTAGAAATACTTTTCGGAATTTAAAAAATATTTTTCGGATCTTTCAGATATTTTTTTCGTATTTTTTTATTAATTTTAACGTATTTTCGGAGCCTTGGATAAGGAGCATTAGATCATCCTCGAATCACACATTCGAATCTCAGATCGATTGAGATGGGTGAATCTGGTCCGTTCGATCAGCATCAATCACAGTGTTTGTTTTGCGATGGATCGGATTCGTTAATCTGGGCCGTCGGATACGCCTCGATCACAGCACTGGATCGTGAACTCGTTTTGGCGCGTGCAACGTCGGCCGTTGGATCATGCGGATGAGATATTGGTCGTTGGATCGTTCTTGAGCGCCTCACTATTCGCAATCAACGAACTATGTCTGCACCGTCCGATTTCCTCGATCGTAGTGCTCGTTCGCGATTATCTCAAAGCGCCACGATTTGGACCGTCAGATCTTCCTCGATCACCGTGTGCGGTCCAATTTCGCGATCAACGAAACTGTCTTTGGCCATTTGATATTCCACGAGTTACGCATGCAAATTTTCTGGCTGTTCGATCTAGCTGATTCGGTGCTCTTGTGCGTACGTGCGGACTTGATCTTGGCCGTAGGATGCTAATCCAATTTACACATCTACGGTTCACAACATTTTGAGTTTGTTTTTAATTTTTCAACCCTATTTCTTGCTTTCTTTTCGGATTTTTTTTCACATCTCGACCCCAATTGACTTTCTAATCCTGATTTCATAAAAAATTGCACATATCCTTGTGTTTTTTGCCATGATTTCCCATTTTATGCATTATAATCATAACTTTTTCTTCCAAAAATTCACTAAATTGATTTTTATTCCTCACTTGGGTAACTAGGACATGCCAAAATTTCCATTCATCAATTTTTTATAATATTCTAAGTAAAAATAAAAATTTCATATAAAATTTTCGAGATGTTACATTTACTAATTGAACAATATCATTCATAGGTGGAGACAAGTATTGGTGACAAAAGAGGTCTCCACACACATAAAATAATATATGAATGCATTAGACACACATGGTTTTCAAGAGGCATACATTTTTACTTACTTCTTAAAGTTGCAAATACTTTAGAAGTTGTGACATTACAACCATGCATGTACAGGTTCAGTGGACTCCATATACCGATGATTTGATTAATACATTACATGATTGTTGTAAGTATAGGCAAGGCATTTGGCATGCTATGGCTCCACTAATATATTTTGTAGTTGTTGAGTTCCACAACCCAGATTGAGTGTTACATCAATTTGGCCTAAGACAAGGGATTCTAAAGTTATGTGACACAAGTGTAGCTGTACACAGGTGTGATATGCGAGGCCAAAGTGACATTGACTGGACTAAAAAGCATAGATGTTACATTGATCAATAGAATTGGGGTGTTGAAACACTTGTTGTGGGTAATGCATATGAGCATAATGTACCTTTACATATGGAGTACAATGAACCATACATAACTTGGGATCGATCAATAACTAGAAGGTACATGACTGAAAGTGGAGCAACTATCGACTTTTTGGTAAGAAAATGAATTCCTTTTTGAGGTCATTATAATTTAATTCAAATTCACATGTTGTGTAATCTATTCTTTGTGTGTTTTTTTATGTAGTCCAACAATTTAGCTCAAATTCACTTATGTAGCTAGGTTTCTAGAGATCCTACTATGAATGAAACTGAACCAATGTCATTGTCCACACTATGAATTGTGTATGCAGAGTACTTGGTATGAGAGCCTACCACAAGGGCAACATCATCCACATTTCACTAGAGCCTAGTTACACCTTCGCCCTCCTTTGATGCATTATTTGATTTTCCACATTTGAGCTCACACCAGGTTCGTTTCAATTTAAATGCTCATCACCTTCGGGAGTTAATGAGTTTAAGCCATCAAGAGGACCATGTGCTAGATCAAGAGACAATGCCAAGTGAAGATCACGTTCAAGAAGAAAATATAATAAGAAAAGGTAGAAGATGGCATAGGAGAGGGTGTAGATGAGGTTTAGAGATTGCACCCCTGGCAGCAAATACTGAAGAGACATGTGATGTGAGCTCAGATGTCGTTCGTCTTTTAGAGCCACTATCATTGCAGTAATATAATATGGATCACTTACGCCATAAAAAACGATGTCATTGGCCTTTATGTGGCATCAAATGATGTCTTTTTCATATATTTTGGGTCGAGTGTTAAGTACAGTTGTCATTTGATAAAGAAGTGTTCTATTTTCAAATATTTGTTAACTCTTATTGTAATTTGTGTTAGAATAGTTTAAAGAATTTTTGTATTAAGACATCATTATATTGACATTGTTTATTTTCACATTGAGAAAAGTTTGAAAATGTTGACACAAAAATCATTGCTATTGATGTATAATTGTTTCTTTGGGAGTGAATAATGGCTTAATATCTACAATCTTAATTATTTCTATGCTTTCTTTCCTTCTTTTGGGTATTGAATACTTTCTATTCTGTAAGAGAATACCAAGGAAGATGTGCCAATGCCCACTTTTGTATAGGATAATTGGTTCATTATTTTGTGGTGAGAAATCTCAATAATGGTTTCATTATTTCCACATGAATATGCAAACTTGTACCCATATGAGATATTATGAATTACAATTTTGTAGGCATTAGAAACTGACACGTAATTTCAAGTTTCATACTAGTAGGAGTAATTGAGCATTTGGCATGAGATATCGGACCTAAAATCTTTATTTATTATTTATTAAGTAGTTATAACATGTGCAAAATGAGAAATTATATTATTGAAAGTTAGGTAAATGAAGAATGACTTACTAATCATGCATAATTTTAACAAGAACTTGCTTTGTGGAGAAATTGCAAGTGAGAAAGCTGGTATCTTCAAGGTGTTTGTGGAGCTATGTCTTTAGAAATATGCAACGTATGTAAATTACGTGTTTGCGGGACTTATGAAGTAATGGGTGTTCTTGATACTAAGGCTTCTCAATTAGATGTATACTATATAGTTTTTATCAAAAACTAACAAAGGAAGTGACATAGTCAAATTTTGATAAGGCGTGTAAAAAAAAATTATTCTGTCGCTTCTAAGAGTTAATGAGAAGCAGTTAGAATGCGCTAGAAATGATCCCGCAGAAAAAATATTTTCGATTTGCCCACGATGAATGAAAACAAGTTTTAAGATGTACTAGTCTTAATTGAAAACTAGAAATGAGAATGACATAGGCAAATTTTGATATGGGAGCCAAAAATCATTCCAATGCTTCAAGAGTTCATGGGAGGCAATTAGCGAGCCTAGGAGCTGGTTTGGCAAAAGATTCCTCTCGGTTTGCCCATGGTGAACAAAAATAGGTTTTAAGTTATAAACTTTTAATTGAAAACTTGAAAAAAGAAGTGACATAGACAAATTATGATTCGGGGGTCAAAAAGTTATTCTGTCACTTCTGAAAGTTTGTGCGAGGCAATTAGGATGCGTTGGAACTAATGCTACAAAGAAAACTCCAGCCCATTTGCCCACAGTGAACGAAAATAGGTTTTTTGTTGACTAGTCTTGATTGAAAACAAGAAAATGAAGTGACATAGGCAAATTTTGATCCAGGGGTCAAAAACTTATTTCATCACTTCCAGGAGTTCCTGGGAGGCAATTAGAATGCTTTAGAATTGGTCTCATAGAAAAACTCTTCTCAGTTTGCCGAAGGTGAACAGAAAAAAGTTTTAAGTTCAAAACTTTTTATTGAAAACTAGAAAAGGAAGTGACATAGGCAAATTATGATCCGGGGATCAAAAAATTATTTTGTTACTTTTGAGAGTTTGTGGGAGGCAATTAAAACACACTAGAACTAGTCCCATAGAAGAACTCTACTCGATCTACCCATGGTGAATGGAAATAGCTTTTAAGTACTTTTAATCGAAAACTAGAAAATGAAGTGATATAGGAAAATTATAATCCAGGGGTCAAAAAATTATTCCTTCACTTCTGGGAGTTTGTAGGGGGCAACAAGAACAAATTGGAACTAGTCTCGTAGAAAAACCCCTCCTACTTTGCCTATAATGAACAAAAACAAGTTTTTAAGTTGACTAGTCTTAATTGAAAATTAGAAAAGGAAGTGATCTAGGCAAATTTTGATTTGGGGTTGAAAAATTATTCTATCACTTTCGAGAGTTAGCAAAGGCATTTAGAACATGTTCAAAGTGGTCCCGCAGAAAAACTACTCCCGATTTTCCCACGATGAACCAAAGCAAGTTTTAAGTTGACTAGTTTTAATCAAAAATAAGAAAAAGAAGTGACCTTAGGCAAATTATGATATGGGGGTCAAAAAATTATTTTGTCACTTCTGAGAGTTCATGGGAGGCAATTAAAATGCGCTACAACTGGCCTCGTAAAAAAACTCCTCTCGATTTGCCCATGGTGAACATAAATAGTTTTTAAGTTGACAAGTTATTTTAATCAAAAACTAGAAAATGAAGTAACATATGCAAATTATGATCTAGGGGCTGAAAATTTTATTCCATTACCTTTGAGAGTTCATGGGAAGCAAGTAGAATACACTGGAATCAATCTTGCAGAAAAAACTCCTCCCGATTTGCCCACGGTGAACGAAAAGAGGTTTTAAGTTGACTAGTCTTAATCGAAAACTAGAAAAGGAAGTGACGTAGGAAAATTTTGATCCGAGGGTGAAAAAATTTTTGCGTCACTTCTGAGAGTTAATAAGAGGCATCTAGAAAGTGTTAGAAGTGGTCTTGAAGGAAAAACTCTATCTAGTTTGCCCACGATGAATAGAAGTAAGAGTTAAGTTTAGTACTTTTAATCGAAAACTAGAAAAAGAAGTGACATAGGAAAATTATAATCTGGGGCTCGAAAATTTATTCTATCACTTTCGAGGTTCGTGGGAGGCAATTAGAACTTGGAATTGGTGCCGCAAAAAAACTCCACTCTATTTGCCCACGGTGAATGAAAACGGGTTTTAAGTTGACTAGTCTTAATCGAAAACTAGAAAACGAAGTGACATAGGCAAATTATAATCAAGGGGTTAAAAAATTATTTCGTCACTTCTAGGAGTTCATGAGAGGCAATTAAAACAAGGTGAAATTAGTCTCGAAGAAAAACTCCTCCCAGGTTGCCCATGATGAACAAAAACAACTTTTAAGTTGACTATTCTTAATCAAAAACTAGAAAAGGAAGTGACATAGGAAAATTTTGACTCGAGGTTTGAAAAATTATTCCATTGCTTCCAGAAGTTAGTGAGAGGTTACTAGTACACGTTTGAAGTGTTCATGGGAAAAAATAGATTTTTTTGTACTAAAGTCCTTTTTTGTAAAAATGCCTTTAACAGCTAGCCAACTCATGTCCACATTGGACGTTGATTGGGCACTAATTGTACATATGTAGGGCAAAAGTGTAACAACTCAAATTTTCATGACATGTGAATGTGACATATGTGTATATAAGCATGTATTATACATGTACATATATGTATAAATAATGTCACATGGGTTGGGAAATAAATTAAATAAATTTGGGTGATTTAATGATAATAATAATAATTGAAATAATAGTAATATTATTGTCGTTGTTATTGTTGTTGTTATTATTATTATTATTATTATTATTATTATTATTATTATTATTATTATTATTATAAATAAAGGTAAAAATGAGAATAAGTTATATTAGGTATATGGTTATGGAATTAAAATAAAGCTAAAATAGGAATAAGTTGTGTAAGGTATGTTGTTATGGAATTAAGTTATAAAAGGTATGTAGTTATGGAATTAAATAAAGGTAAAAATGGAAATAAGTTATAAAAGGTATATGGCTATGGAATTAAGATAAAGGTAGAAATGAGAATAAGTTATATAAGGTTAGTGGTTAAGGAATTATTTATCTAAATTGGGGTAGAAAGGAAATTATATTTTACATATAAAACAAATCGATGGCTTTGTTTTTTTTTTTTTTTTTTTTTTCTGATTCCAGAAATGCACAAAACTAGAAACGAAAGAAAGAAAGGGGAACGGAGGAAGGAAATTTGATTTTCGAGGGATTTGACGTGTAGGTAAGCAGTTTTTCCCAATTTTAGTTACAAAAATATTAAATAAGCCGCGTAAAACGATCTTAGGGGTGTAATTTTTACTATAGGGGTGTTTTATAGCAGTACTCAAAAATGGGGTATTCCCCCATCGTGATTAAAACTCTGTAAAAACTATACCAAAACACTCCTGGTGATATGTAGATCTCAAATATGTGGTTAATTTTTATTCGTTTGTCCTATACACACTAAAATAAATACTCAAAGTTGAATAACCTTTGGATGGATTTTTGGGTATGTTAAACTCCAATAAAACTTTGATTAAAACCCATAGGAATGTAGAGAATGAAAATATATATCCATCGACACCAAATTTTTGAATTTTAGATATCAATTCAATTTTTGGTGAATGTTTGACCAATTAGGCTATTTATCAAAATTTAGAAAAATTAATAAAAATATAATTGGAAAGCCTATTTTTAATATTTGTTGCTATAAAAATATATATTATATAAGCAGAAAAATAATCTTAAAGATTATTGAGCATATTTAGGTTATTGTGCATCAATACATAAGATCAAATAGATATATTGGGTTAAATATAAGATGTAAATACGTTGAAAATAATTTATAAAATAAATTTAAATGAGTTAAATTTGATTTGATACATGTAAAATGATTTGTGATGACAAGATTTTATTAGTGCTGTAGAGACAAATCATTATTGAATATTAGGAACTGGTTAGACAATAATTTTGTAAGTAATCTTTACTTATAGTGTTATATTTGACATTAATATGATATTAAAATGTCTGATTTTATTTAAATAGAACGATATATTGCATTTTATGCTTATTTGAATCCCATGAAATAGTTTTGATACATTGTAGCATGTCAATTACATACATAAGTAGGTTATTGACATGACAACATTTCTATTAGTCATAGTCTCTAGGAACAGACTCACAGGATTGACCATTGTGGTAATCCTAGTTAGTACATTCCTAGCATGATATAAATAAGATAGAAATAGACATATAATTGGATAATGAGAGGTTGGTGCACTCCTCATTTGAGCAGTGAGGAGCAAATTGGCTCTATTATCTGGAAGGAGGGAGATAACTCATGTTTTTACAAAAATTGCATGTTATTGAAATTGAATGCATGTTCACATATTACATGATGCATGTATGTTATTTTTATTTCATTCATCAGTGATTTAAATTTGTTTTTTTCTTGCATATTTTTTTTACATATGATGGTTGTATAATACCATAAGTCAAATTATTCACTGAGCTTGTTGTATGCTCACTCTACTCTCAATCTTTTCTTCAGGTTCTAATGGACTAGGAAAAGGAAAGATGTGATATTATTATTAGTTTCTTTTGAAGTTAATTATATATTGTAATTGTGATAATTGGCCACATTTCTAGAGTTGGAGATGTATATAAATATGTTATCATCTGGATATGATGTCAGAACAAATTATGGATTGTATGGATGTATGGTTAATTTTTAAAGAAATATATATTTTTTTATATTGATTGTGATTATTAGGTGATTTAAATTTGGTGACATGTTATATTTTTAGATGAGACTTTATTAAAATTTTAAGAAAATTGGTGATTTAGTTGGGAAGGCTTAGAAGATTTTTGACATGCCAGTGTTCTGACATGTTTAAAAATTTTGTGTCGGTCGTGACATCACCTAAGAAGGGGTCATGACAATAAGAGTCATAATCCTTAAAACAGTGACATTATGACAATATTTTTATTTTTTAAGCGTCAGTAGGTCAAAAGCCCAAATTATATGTAAGTTGTGTGATTAGAAGTCTAGCCAAGAATAATGCCGCCCGCAATAGGGTTGGGGGTAGTTAACTTGATCTACAAGTCTGCACAACAATTAGGGGTCAAATAACCAATATTATTTATGTATAATTAAATATAAGTGGGTTTGTTTGAGAGAGGGTCCCATAGCCATGTAGTAGGTGAGGACAAAGAGCAACAAATGGGAGTAACCTTCGACTGATATCACTCCCAAACTATTGTAAAAATGTGATCTTAATTTTTATTTTGCAATAAATTGTATTTGTTAATTGATTATACAATGAGTATTATAAGAGTGTATTTATAGACACTACTTCTAATTTGTAAAGACTTATAAACTTGCTAAATAATCTTAATTTGGGATTAACTTAAACTACATATTTTAACTCTATCTAAACTTCCTAATTTCAATTCAATTCTAATAAAACTAATTTGACACAAACTTCAATTCAAAAAGATAATCTAGATTATAATTCGAATATCCCCCGTACGCTAAATTATGTGAATTGCAATAATTTTCTCTCATAATTCAGATTTTGCACACACTCAATGGATTTTTCAACTTTAAAAATGTCTCGATCTTCAAAGGCTTAGTAAACAAATCTACAACTTGATCTTCAGAGTTGCAATACATTAACTCGATCTCTTTCTACTGCACTTGATCACGCAAGAAGTGATATCACATATAAATATGTTTACTTTTGCCATGAGTCACTGAATTATTTGCCAAATCAATGGTTAACACATTATCAACATAATTTGGTATAGGTCCATTAATAGACATATAAATCTATTGTAAAAGATTTTTCAACCAAATAGCTTAACAAACACTGGAGGTAGTAGCAAAATGCTCAGCTTCACATGTGTACAATGTAACAATAGATTGCTTCTTGGAGGACCATGAAAATGTAATAGAACCATAATAAAATGCATATCCAGATGTATTCTTTCTATCATCATGATCACCACCCCAGTCACTAGTAGAATACCCAAAAAGAATAGAATTAGTAGCACTAGAATAAAACAATCCATGATCACATCTACCCTTAACGTAACTAGGATACTTTTAGTTACAACAGGATGAGACTAATTGGACAATT
>JAJIYU010017838.1:0-11513 GCA_030144865.1 Tinospora cordifolia | reverse complement strand
AAATTATGTACTATCAAATAAAGTTAAGGTATGAAATAATTGAAATAGAAAGTGATGCAAGTTGTGTACTTGTAAATGTAACACCGGCCCGACCCGCCGTTTGGTTTAGTCCACTGTCAAGAGAATGGTGGTCATATCCAATGCATAAGAATACGGGGGTTGGGGTGTTACACCCCCCAAGGTGATTCACTTGGTCTAATGAATCCTTTTTCTCAGAGTTCGTCTAGTTGAGTCTTCAACTTTGTTAGTTCTACTGGTGCCATTTGGTATGAATGGAGCTATAGTTATGGGTTTGGTTCCAGGTTGAAGTTTGATCTTGAACTCGATACTTCTAGTTGGTGGTAGTCCGGGAAAGTCATCAGGAAACACGTCTTTGTAGTCTCGGACTACTTCTAGGTTCTTGATTTCTTTCGGTCCTTTAGAGTCTTCTTCTAAGAGGTTTTCGAGGTCATCATTTTGCTTTAAGTTGTTCAACATGGTTATCATTGGGCTCCTAGGCAACCTATGAATATCACAATTTATCTTGAAGGTTTCTCTTGAGGGAAACGTTATTGTTACTCTTCTCTTGGGGAAATTGATTTGTACTTGGTACTGATCCAACTAGTCTATATCCAATATCACACCATACCCGTGGAATGGCAGTAAATGGAGGTCGGCTAAAATCAGCTAATCTCCAAACCTAAGGTCACAGGTACACATTTTCTTTGATGTAACAATAGTTCCTATAGGTGTTGATACATTTAATGTCATAGGCAAAGTCTTTGTTACTAGTTTTTGAAACAAACGACTTTGTAGCACCCGAATCAAACAGTAGTTTCACAGCAGTGTTAAATAACAAGAATGTACCTTTAACAGGAGAGATTTGGTCTTCAGGGACGTCAGCGATAGCAAATACTCTAGCCTAGTTTTGTCCACGACTATGATTCGAGTTTTGCACTCGACCCTGATTTTGATTTTGCCCCTGGGTGTTGTTTTGTCAAGGCAGTTGTTGAGGACGCACATTCTACTCTCATCGCTGACGATTCGGAGGTTGTTGCTGCTATTACGTCTAGTTTTTGTTGCGACAAAACCTTTCTATGTGCCCTCGCTAGTTGGAGTGGAAACACCGCCCTTAATGTTTGGCTAGTTCTAATTGTTCTTTTGTGGCCAGTTTGGGTTGGTTTTGCCCTTGAGGCATTTTGTTTCCATCGTTCTGATTAGTGTTCCTTCTCTTCTGATCTCCTTCGTGATCTCTATCACAACCTAGTCTCTTGTTTCTGTTCCTTAACCTTTGCTCAAAATTCAGCTCTTGCTCTAAGGTTAATGCCTTGTCTACTACTTCCCTATACGTTTTCGGGCAGGCTGTCTTTATCGATTTTTGGATCTCAATCTTGAAACCCTGGGTGAAATGGTTGACCTTCTTCTCATCACTGATTAATTCAGGTGAAAACTTTGCCAACTCAATAAATTTGGCCTCATATTCGGCCACCATCATCTCTCTTTGTTTCAATTGAACAAAGTCTTCTTGCATCATCGTCAATGTCGCTTCTAGGAAAAATTTCTCATAAAATATTTTCCTAAACTCTTCCCAGGTCATTCGGCTAACATCAATGGTTGGGTCTGCTTTTACCATCCTCTACTAGCTTCTAGCTGTTCCCTTAAATTGGTGGGTAGCCAACGCTATCCTAACCTGTCACTCTTAAAACGTCCAAGTGTTATTCTAATTCTTGGTACCAATGATCAGCTGTTAAACTATCAGTGGTACCATGGAATTTTGATGGTCCCAGTTTCTTTAGTTCTAGTAGCAACTTTCTACGCTTGTTATCTTCCAAGTCCTCCGGTTCCTCCTAACGATTGAAAATCTTAGGTGCTGGCACTTATTATTCCATTGAAATCTGTTCTTGCACCTATGGTTGTGGTGCCACTTGTGGTATCATTCGAGCAAGCGTCTGCTCTATTTGTTCCATCACTCTTCTGGTGACTTCATTCATCATGTATTCCATTCTAGCCTCAGCCATGCCATTCTACACTTCCTGAGCGTCGGTATCGTTAGATGTAGCACCTCTTGTTGCATATCTCCTAGGTCCAGCCATTATCTACACATTAACGCTGACTTAGTATTTGTTCTTGCCATTTTGTTTAGTCCATTATATCATGACTCCATATTCTTATCTCTAGGTCCTCAATTTGTTTAGTGGTGTAATAATTTATTCTTCTAAGTCAATTTTGTTTTTGGGTATAGGATTTGTAAGATCATCATGCATTCAATCATTCAAGAAATTCATGCTATTATAGTAAAATTCTAGGCTTCCACCTATACCTCTAGGTTCATGTATCCCATACCACACTTGCCCTTTTGTAACATCTCGAAAATTTCGTATGAAATTTGAATTTTTACTTAGAAAATTATACAAAATTGACGAATGAAAATTTTGGCAAGTCCTAGTTTACCCAAATGTGGAATAAAAATCAATTTAATGGATTTTTGGAAGAAAATATATGAATATAATGTATATTATAGGATATCATAGCCAAAAATACAAGGATATGTGCAATTTTTGAGGAAAAACAAGATTAAAAAGTCAATTGGGATCAAGATTTGGCAAAAATTCGAAAAGAAAGCAAGAAATTCGATTGAAAAATCAAAAAAATAAACTTAAAATACATCCAACGGTCTACGATCGATTTGCCAAAATCCAACAAATGGGATTAAAACCTAACCAAATGCCCAAGTGCACCGGATCCTCAAAATCCAACAGCCAGAGATCCGCACACAGCATTTGAGGATGATCGTGCGGCCAGAATTGAGTTCGTTGATTGCGAACTGAGATCTGCACACTGTGATCGAGGTGCATCCGACAGTCTAGATCAAAATTGTGTCAGTTAATCGCAAACCGTGCTGTGCTCGAGGAAAATCCAATAGTCTAGATTGAAGTCGTTTTGGATTAATTGCAAAATGTTGATGCGCTCGAGGAAATCCAACGGCTAAGATCAAAGGCTTCGATTTTCATTGATTGATTCGAGATTAATCCGACGGCTGAGATTAAAAGATCCAATATTTTAAAACAAAAATTACGGGAAAATTATCGAAAAATCACAAAAAATCCAAAAAATCGGTTTCTATATTTGAAAATTAATTCTAATATCAAAATTATTTTTTGAAAAATACTCATTTTGCTCTAAAAATTAGAAAGTACAAAATTAAGGAGAATTAGGGTGTTTTATTCAAAGAAGAACTCTCAATTCTCTCATTCCAAAAATAAGAGTTGAAATTGCCTTTTATTTTCTCTAAGCCTTCTTCTTGGCACCTCTTCCCATCTTCCCTTCTTGTGTGTGATAAGTTCTTCTCTCGAATTGGAGAATTAAGTTGGGCGATCTTCATTGGCAGTAGTACGTGGGGGAATTGCTGCAAAAATTTTGGAAGAAAGTGTCATAAGGTGGAAGTGATTTCTAGAACACCCTTCTATTCTTATTTAAATTCATGGCATGCTCATTGTTGTGTGTTTTTCAATGAATTCAAAGATTTTTAACTTCAGTTCTAGAATTTTAAATGTTTATTTCAATATTGATTCATGTTTGAGCAATTATATCATCCATGCCATGTTAGTATCATGCTTAGGCTTTTAAATTAAAGTATGATGCATGTTTTATGAGGGTTCCATGAATCAATTGTGTATATTCTGAATTTTAGTTTGATTTCATATTTTGAAGTTTATTTTATGAGATCATGATATGAGAATTAATCAAAGACGATGGAGATAATAACCACGTACCATCATAGTGGTCAAGGCGACACTATGAATGTTCTTTTCATATGAGTAAGGTCATATGGTTTTCAGACCTAAGTACTTGAGGGTCGTGTACCACTGGTGGGTCACACCATGTGTAACGGGTTGATGCTGACACATGCCACTAACGGGTTGATGCCGAGTGGGCCCTGTTTACTTAGTTAAGAGCATCAAGGGATTAAAGGCCCTTCTGGTCTGAGACTCGACTTGAACAAATTATTGTTTGAAACGCCTAATGATTGTAAGTGTTTGAATTATGATTGTGTATGAGTTTGAATATGAAAGATGGTTGTTCGAAAAAGATCTACTGGGCTATGTGCTCACTCCTTCCTTTTTTATTTTTCAAGAACATGAAACTTATGGAACAATTGAACATGAACAGTTCTTATATAGTTTCTACGATATTATATTTTTAGAACTTTTAAGGGCATGTTGCCCAAGTTTTATGTTTTTTACTGAAAAGTATTTTGAAGTCTTCCACTGTAACAATTAGTTCTTTTTCAGAAGTTTAGTACTTTCAATTATTCTTTCTATTATGAATAAAATAGTTTTAATTTCTTTATCTCTATTAATTTGCCTTGATTTTATTGAAAATTTTGAATTCTTGAATTTTATACAAAGGCACGAGATATTGAAAAGAAAAGAACAAGTGTGTGTCACTCGTAATGTAGCACTGACCCGACCTACCATTTTGTTAAGTCCACTGTCAAGAGAAAGATGGCCATGTATACTGCTTAAAAGATACGGGAGTTGGGGTGTTACAAAGGTGGTATCGGAGCCTAGGTATTAGTTGCTGGGCCAAGAACATAAAGTTTCCTCTGATACCAAAGGTGGTATCAGAGCCTAGGCATTAGTTACTAGGCCAAGAATCAGAAACTCAAACGTAGGGTTTCACCTTGAATTGAATTGAATTTAGAATGTCCTACCTTCTATTTTTTAAATTGAAGAATGTTTTAGAAAGTGTTTTCAAAAAATGGAAATATATGTTTTGAAATTTTTTGTTTGGATACTAAGACTACAAGCTAAGCTAATAGTGGGTAAGCCTTGTCCCGAATAAAGTTAAACATTGAAAGGGAAGTGGGTTATCCCGCAATAGAAAGCGCGGTTGCTAAGCAGACTTCGGTCTCGCCGCCCGATTTGGAGGTGTCCCCCAGTTCACATGAGTGGTCTAAGTTGAAGAACACCCTTACTTTCTATTAAAGAAAATTAGAAGGTGAAAAATTAGGACAAGAAATTGATTAGAAGTCGAAAAAGATGCCAAAGGTGGTATCTTGGCGAGACAGAGGTCATAAGTCAACCAGAACCAAACCCTAGGTCCAGAGAAAAGGCCTTAGGTAAAAACGGGTGTAGCCATGGGTGGCATAGTGGATCAAAAGCCTAAAACTCTAGGACATAGGCTAGAGACTGAAGTTTGTGTGAAAACAGAAAATTGTTTGATCAGGACACAAGACTGGGAAGCTTCTATAATTTTCGGTTTCTATGTAGTATGGGATGCATAAGAATTCGAGGTTATGGAGGAAGCCTGGACTTGGAGAATGATGGAACATGTGTGGTGAATGATCGGTAATTCTGGTAGAATGGGTTTCTCTATGCTCGCTGGTATGGGATGGTTGATTATAGTGGGCTCGGGAACCTTAGTTATCGAGCAATTTGCAAAATTGTTTGGGTGTGGTTCTGTTCTGAGTGAAAGCCTAAGTAGAAGGGGTAGAGTGGTATGGGACACTTAAACCTGAAAGCTTAGGTGGAAGCTTGGAACCTTGCTTTGATTGTATGAATGTATGATATGCATGCTTTATTGTTTATTTGCTTTGAGGCCAAATCCTGTACCCATGCATGAAAAGAACCTAGAAGAAAAATTTTAGGCTACTAAACAAATTGAGAACCTAGAAATTGAATCTAGAGTCATGGTAGTATGAATGTTTGCTGAAACAAACATTGACATTGAAAAGATGAGCCAAATAGAGTTTAAAGAGGTTTTCCATGAAAGGTTTTTTCTGGAGATGACACTGTGGAAGCTATAAGAGGACTTCGTCAGGTTGAATCGTAAGGACTTGATTGTAGCTGAGTACAAGATAAAGTTTACTAAATTGGATAGGTTCTCTCGGGAGCTGATCTAAGAAGAAAGAATGAAAGCTAATTGGTTTGCTCAGGATCTCAAGATTGAGAATTCAAAAAGTGATTATGACTCTAAGCTTAAAGACATATAGGGATCTTAGGGCATGAACTCAACTTAGAACAAAGGTTGAGAGGAAAAGAACAAGGGGCCTAGTAATGAAATAGAGAATGCAAAGGCCTAGAAAAAGAACAAGAGTGGTGGAAAAACACCATAGACCTAGAAATAGGGGCAGAACAAAGGCGAGTCAAGGGAAGAAGCTAAGAGACTGGGATTGTGTCTCGTATGCAAGCAGAAGGGGCATTTCGCAAAGAATTGTCCAACTACACCAGCGCAGGCTTCCCAGCAGCAACAAAATACTCAGGGGAAAGTTAGAATGGGCGACCTCAAGCCAAACAAAATCAAAATGCCAATCAAGGGCAAAATAAGGGCCGTGGTAAGAACCAGGCCAGAATGTTCATGGTTGAGACCCAAGCAGATTAGGCCCCTGCAATAGAAGGTACGTTCCTATTGTTTAACGTTGTTGTGAGACTATTGTTTGATTCAGGTGCCTCAAAATCTTTTATATCTGAAAAACTAGCTGACAGGTTACAACTTGTGACAAAAATGATGCTTGTGACTTTGAATGTGTCAACACCAATAGTGACTGTTGTGACTTCAAAATAGATGTATAGTTGTGACCTTAGGATTGGGGATAAATTTTTAACAATCAACCTATATACCCTACCTTTCTATGGCTATGATGTAATCTTGGGGATGGATTGGTTAGACCAGTACCAAGCCTAGATAGATTGTCCTAAGATACGGGTAACCATAACATTACCTTTTGGGGAGATCTTTAAAATCAATGGGGATATGCGGAGACTACCAAGGAGTCCAACCCTAGCCTTGCTGAATTGTTTGAAGCAGACGGATGAGTTCGAGGAACTCTCTGAAGAAGAACCTACTAACTTGAAGAATATTCAAGACCTAGTTGTAGTCAGTGAGTACAAGGATGTGTTCCCAAATGACTTACCTGGGCTACCACCAGCTAGAGAGTTAGAGTTCAAGATTGAACTTCACCCTGGAGCCAACCCTATAACCATACCTCCTTATAAAATGGCACTAGTAGAACTAATTGAGCTGAAAACTCAACTGGAAAAGCTCAGGGAGAAAGGTTTCATCAGGCCGAGTGAATCACCCTGGGGAGCCCCAGTACTATTTGTGAAAAAGAAGGATGGTTCCTTGCGACTGTGTATCGACTACCGGAAGTTGAATCAAGCTATAATAAAGAATATATATCCTTTACCAAGGATTTACGACCTATTTGATCAATTACGAGGAGCCACTCATTTCTCTAAAATTGATCTTAGGTTAGGATACCATCAGCTAAGGATTCGAGAGTCTGACATCCACAAAATAGCCTTTAGAACAAGATATGGACACTTCGAGTTCACCGTTATGCCCTGGCTGCCTTCATGGATTTGATGAACCAAGCGTTCAAACAGTATCTTGACCAGTTTATAGTGGTATTCGTGGATGATATACTAATCTACTCTAAGTTAGAAGTTGAGCACCTAGAACACTTGAGGATCGTGCTAGAAACCCTCAGAAGAGACCAGCTATATGCTAAATTCAGTAAGTGCGAGTTTTGGATGGAAACGATCAAGTTCCTTGGCCATGTAGTGTCAGCAAAAGGCATCTTTGTAGATTCGGAGAAAGTGGAAGCTGTTATGAACTGGAAGCAACCCAAGTCAGTAATAGAAATCAAAAGTTTCTTGGGCTTGGCAGGCTACTACAGAAGGTTCATTAAGGATTTTTCCAAGTTGGCAGAACTTATGACTAAGTTGACCAGAAAAGGAGTTAAGTTGCAGTGGGATGAGAAATGTGAACAGTCATTCCAAGAACTGAAGACAAGATTGACTACGGTTCCTGTTCTAGTCACCCCAACTCCTGGTGTTACTTACACACTGTATATTGATGTCTCACTAAGTAGGTTGGGCGCAGTCCTAATGCAAGAAAAGAAAACCATCGCTTTTGCCTCAAGACAACTGAAGGTCCATGAGAGAAATTACCCTACTCATGACCTAGAGCTAGTGGCTATTGTGTTTGCCTTGAAGATTTGGAGACACTACCTTTATGGAGAGAAATTTGAGCTATTTTTAGATCACAAGAGTTTGAAGGACATCTACACCCAAAAGGAGTTGAACCTTAGGCAACAGAGATAGATGGAGTTCTTGAAAGACTATGATTTTCAACTACACTACCATTCGGGAAAGGCCAATGTAGTGGCCGATGCTTTGAGTAGGAAGTTCAACATACAGGAGGAAGAAAAAGGCTAGATGTACTAGTTGATTGAAGATTTTAGTTTGGGTGTAAACCTTAACGAAAAAGAAACATATCTTTACAATACGTCTTGCCAACGAGACCTATTACATCAGATCAGGGATGAACAGAAGCAAGACAAGTGGCTAGCTCAATTAATTGAAGGAGTCATGCAAGGAAAGCATACTGACTTCAGGATGGATGCCGAAAACATCCTGAGGCTCGGGGAAAGGATATGTGTACCTCAACAGGGACAAAACAAACAGGTCATACTTGATGAAGCTCATCATACTAAGTATACCATGCACCCTAGTGGGGACAAGATGTACCAGAACATCAGGAAAACCTATTGGTGGAGAGGAATGAAAAGGGACATAGCCAAATATGTCTTTAAGTGCTTAACATGTCAACAAGTAAAAACAGATCACCAAAAACCCTCTGTAATGTTACAACCATTCCCAATCCTTGAATGGAAGTGGGATAACATTGCTATGGACTTCGTCAGTTGTTTACCCAGAAACCACAAAGGAGAAAACACTGTTTGAGTGATAGTGGATCATCTCACAAAAGTGGCTCACTTCTTGCCAATCAGATCCACAGACCAAGTTAGCAAGCTGGGAGAAATCTATGTGAAAGAAATCATTCGACTTCATGGTGTACCCAAGATTATCGTGTTTGACAGAGACGCTCGCTTTACTTCACAGTTTTGGCAGAGTATGCAGAAGGAGATGGGTACTAAGCTTAACATGAGTATAACATTTCACCCTTAGACAGATGGTCAATCTGAGAGAGTTATCCAGATTTTGGAAGATATGTTGAGGTCTTGCATTTTAGACTTCAAGGGGAATTGGAGGAAGTACTTACACTTGGCAGAGTTTGCCTATAACAACAATTATCAGGCAAGCATAAAAATGGCTCCATTCGAAGCTCGCTATGGAAGGCCCTGCAGATTACTTACCTGTTGGGCTGAACTTGAAGATCAAGTATTAATTGGGCCAGACATGGTGGAAGAAACGAGCAACCAAGTCAAGTTAATACAAAAGAGACTGACTACTGCGCAAAGTCGTCAAAAGAGCTACGCTGACAAAAGGAGAAGACCATTAGAGTTTCAAGTTGGGGACAAACTATTTCTAAGGATCAATCCTCACAAGGGTATCAAAAGGTTTGGATTCAAAGGAAAATTATCTCTAAGGTTTGTCGGACCCTTTGAAATACTTAGAAGAATCGAGGAATGTGCTTATGAGTTGGACCTACCAAACTAGATGACTTCAACACATACGTATTCCATGTATCCATGTTGAGGAAATATGAACCTGACCCCTCTCACATCATTTATCGGGAGGAAGTGAATATTCAAGATGATGCTACCTATGAGGAAATAGCGGTCAAAATCCTTGACCACAAGGTACAACATCTAAGAACAAAGGATATCCCATTAGTGAAGGTGTTGTGGAAACATCACGGGGTAGAAGAAGCCACGTGGGAACTCAAAAGCGAGATGAAGACCAAGTACCCGCATCCGTTCACAAGGAATACCTAAATATGTATAAATTTCGAGGACGAAATTTTTCTAAGGAGGATATGTTGTAACATCTTGAAAAGTTCATATGAAATTTAAATTTTTACTTAGAAAATTATATAGAATTGACGAATGAAAATTTTGGCAAGTCCTAGTTTACCCATATGAGGAATAAAAATCAATTTAATGAATTTTTGGATGAAAATATATGAATATAATTTATATTAAGGGATATCATAGCCAAAATACAAGGATATGTGCAATTTTTGAGGAAAACAAGATTAGAAAGTCAATTGGGGTTAAGATTTGGAAAAAACCCGAAAAGAAAGCAAGAAATTCGGCTGAAAAATAAAAAAAAATAAACTTAAAATACATCCAACGGTCTACGATCGATCTGCCAAAATCCAACGAACGAGATTAAAACCAAACCAAACGCTCGGGTGCACCGGATCTTCAAAATCCAACGGCCAGAGATCTGCACACAACACTCGAGGATGATCGTGTAGCCAGAATTGAGTTAGTTGATCGTGAACTGAGATCCGCACACCGTGATCGAGGTGCATCTGACGGTCCAGATCAAAGCCGTGTTAGTTAATTGTAAACCATGCTGCGCTTGAGGAAAATCCAACGGTCCAGATTAAAGTCATTTTGGATTAATCGCGAAATGTTGATGCGCTCGAGGAAATCCAAAGGCTAAGATCAAAGACTTCAATTTTTGTTGATTGATTCAAGATTAATTCGACGGCTGAGATTAAAGTTTCAAAATTTTAAAATGAAAATTATGGAAAAATCACGAAAAATCCAAAAAATAGGTTTCAAAATCCAAAAAAGAATTCTAAAATCCAAAACAATCTGAAAAAATACTCATTTTGCTCTAAAAATTAGAAAGTACGAAATTAAGGAGAATTAGGGTATTTTATTCAAAAAAAAACTCAAAACTTTCTATTTTTCTCCCTTTGAAAACCTATATAAACTCTCCTAGGCTCTTAATTCTCTCATTCCAAAAATAAGAGTTGAAATTGCCTCTTATTTTCTCTAAGCCTTCTTTTTGACACCTCTTCCCTTCTTCCCTTCTTGTGTGTGAGAAGTTCTTTTCTCAAATTGGGGAATGAAGTTGGGTGATCCTCATTGGCACTAGTACGTGGGGGGAATTGCTGCTGAAGTTTCAGAAGAAAGCATCACAAGCTGGAAGTGATTTCTAGAACACTCTTCTGTTTTTATTTAAATTCATGGCATGTTTATTGTTGTGTGTTTTTCACTGAATTCAAAGATTTTGAACTTCAGTTCTTGAATTTTAAATATTTATGTCAATAATGATTCATGTTTGAACAATTATATCATCCATGCTATGTTAGTATCATGCTTAGGCTTTTAAATTGGATTGTGATGCATCTTTTATGAGTGTTCCATGAATCGACTGTTTATATTCTAAATTTTAGTTTGATTTCATATTCTGAAGTTTATTTTATGAGATCATGATATGAGCATTAATCAAAGACGATGGAGATAATAACCCGTACCATCATATTTGTCAAGGTGACACTACGGATGTTCTTTTTATATGAGTAAGGTCATATGGTTTTCAGACCTAAGTACTTGAGGGTCGTGTACCACTGGTGGGTCACTATGTATAACGGGTTGATGCCGAGTGGGCCCTATTTACTTAGTTAAGAGCATCAAGGGATTAAAGGCCCTTCTAGTCTGAGACTCGACTTGAACAAATTGTTGTTTGAAACGCCTAATGATTGCAAGTGTTTGAATTATGATTGTGTTATGAGTTTGAATATGAAAGATGGTTGTTCGAAAAGGA
>JAJIYU010017837.1:0-11518 GCA_030144865.1 Tinospora cordifolia | reverse complement strand
GGTCAACTCTATATGGGAATACCTATGATCCGCCTTGTGGCTCGACAATCTCAAGCAATGACATCTAGGAGATACCACCTCGATCCGCCTTGGGCTCGTCAATCACACCGATACCTGGATTCTTAATACACCATCGTCTTATTTTAGTTTTACAAACAATCTAAAACATATTAGACATCATACAGTACACTAGAGAATATAATTCAAACTATGCTTGTAAGTCAACAGGATAATGCTCATGAATAACCAATAACATTTGAATGCATATCTTCCTATTCGTGCATGTTATAATTAAGTAAATCTAAGTGCAAATCGTTATGTTCAATCATGGCATGAGATGATTATGCATGAATCTAAATAAATCGTCATAGGTCACACATCATCTATATAGACCAAACAATTTCAATCATTTTTCTACTAAAATTCTAATAACCTAGAACTATTCACACAAATGCTTTGAATCTTAAATCCATATAATATAGATGAGCAAGGAAGTCACGCCTACCTGATTTCCTGATCTTCAAGCTTCCTTGCTTGCCTTCGAAATTTTCGATATTCAAAATCTATAATCTGTAATTCAACACTTAATGAGATTAACTAATTTCTTAATTCAATTTTAATCTTATTCAAGTTATTCTCAGACTTACATACTTTCTAAAATAATTATATATTCTCGAAATCAATTTCAACATATTTTAGATCGTTGTTCAATTCTAGAATTTTATATATTCTAATTAAAATACTTCTAAGTCTTCTAAATTTTCATAGTTTAAAGTTACAATTTTAATAATTTACTTACAAACTTTTTCATAGAATTAAATTTCTAATAACTTAATCTTTGAAATTTGAATTATTTTATTGATATCATAATTAATTTAATTACGAATAAAATAAGACTTCTAAATGACCTTTCTTTAGTTTCAGTGTTTAGAGTTTTAATTCGAAACTCCGAATTCCTATACGTTAATATACTTCAATAACCATGTTCCAATGTCAATTCCGAATCCACTAACATCAAAATAATATTTTCACTAAATATTCAATAAGGTTTTTAATTCCTAAATTTATTTTGTTTTTGCATCTCAAATTAATTAAAATAAATCTCAAACTAAGATTTAAAACTTAAAAAAAATTACATTTAAACTTTACCTCGCGTTATCTTCTTCGTGCGAATGATCCCAACCACGAACTCCTTCTTGTGCTCCGGAACTCATCAACCGCAACACCAATTCAAATCAAGATTTAACGCTATGCACCATTCATCTTCTTCCTTTTCTATTCTTCATTTCAGTCCAACACACAACCATGCAGCCCCATGCTTCAATAGTAGTAGCAACACTAATTTTTTTCACATTCAGGCTCAAGTCCAAACCCAAATCAAAACGCACAGGATCAGTTCAAAGCCTCCAAATCACACCAATAATATCACCACTTCCGTTCCTTTATTTGGATTCATCACGAACCAGTAAGGCACACGTATGTATAAAAACATCAACCCAATAGTCGCAATTCCTTCCTTTCCATGCTCTGTTCTTCTTCCCTTCCTCTGTCCGTTTCACCAATGAACGCCCTCAGCTTCTTCTTCATTCTTTGGCAGCAGCTTGAGCAGCAATAACATCACCAGCAGCTGGATCTTCCCTTCTTTGTTCTTCTATCATTCCCCTACTTCGTTCTCTCCTTCAGCATAGCAGCAACAGCAACCGAGCGGCTGCTCTGTTTCCATTTTCCTTGCACCCAGCCACTTTAGTCTTTCCTTCTCTAGTTCGTGCAACACTTCCTTGAGTAGCTGCTGCCATGATCTTCTTCTTCACCTATTCGTTCAGTGGTAGTAGTAGCAGGAGCTGCAACACACCATGGTCTTGCAACGATGGTTCAGAGTAGCAGCAGTATGCAGCGATGGGAACGACACCAGCAGCTGTTCCTTAGCTTCATTGTCTAGTAGCAACAACAGAGCAGTGTCGCTCTGGTTCCAGTCCTTCCTCTGTTTGCCACATCGAACCACCATGCATCTTCATCTTCATTCTTCTCAAATCGGCAGCAGCAGCATTAACAGAGCAACTGTGCTCTGCTTCCATTCCCCTGCATGATCTCTTCTTCGTTCGAGCAGCAGCAGTAGCAAGCTACTTTGCTTGCTTCCGTCCCTCTGTGTTCGCTCCCCCTCCGTTCTGCTCCTTCTACTCAGCTCGTTTTGGTTCCTCTTCTTCAACGTAGCGACGATAGCCACCATAGCAGCAGTAAACGGAGTGGAGCTAGTCTTCTTCCTCAGTCGTCTTCTTTCTTCTTGCAGCAGCAGTAAACAGCAACAGAGCAGCGTTGCTCTGCCTTCTTCATGCCATCATCTTCTTCCATCCACATAATACAGAGCACTAGCAGCAGCCCTCTTATTTACGAATCCAACATCCAACTCTTTGCTTCGTTTTTCGATTCGGTTTCTCCACCAGCTTCCGAACGTCCCAAAGAAGCCAATTCACTGCCCAAACTAAACCAGAACTCTCTAGTTTTTTTTTCTTTTCAACCGAAATTCAAAAATCACTTTAATTTCCTTAAAAACTTAGTATAAACCATTCTTTTGTTTATTAATCATAAACCCATGTTTATTTGTCTATACTTTATTATAAACATCAATATGAGATAATAATAGTACATATAGTTAATCATTTAATCATTTTAATTTGATTAAAACTATATTATAAATTTATAAGTTTATATATTTTAATCCCTTTGCTTGATTTCATTCCTATGTATTTATTGTTGTTGTTGTTGTTGTTGTTGTTGTTATTATTATTATTATTATTATTATTATTATTATTATTGTTATATATTTATTTATTTTTCTTTTTTTTTTCCTAATTCAAGCTAATATCGAACTAATTTAAGCTAATTTCGACTATCACTTTATTATTTTATTTAATTTTTATACCTATATCGCAACGTGGTGTGATCACGAAGTTACGGGGTGTTACAGTCACTCATATTTTGGTAGATTGTACAGTGATGAGATAGATGTCATGTTGCAAATGACAATGGGCAATGTACGGCCAAGAAAAATTTTAATGATATTAAAGGAAAGAAATGCGATGAATTCATCCACTTTGAGAACTATCTACAATGCAAGACAAAAGCAAATGATGATAGAAGCTGGGGATAAGACACAAATACAACAACTATTACACTTGTTGAATGAATCACTATTCAATGAATGACATAGGTGTGAAGCTGAAAGTCACGTAGTGAAAGACATATTTTGGGCTCATCCTCATTTAGTTCAATTTTTGAGATGCTTTTTTGAAGTGCTATTAATTGATTGTACCTATAAGACAAATAGGTACAAATATCTAGTTTTACAGATTGTTGGTGTGAAATCTACAGAGATGACATTTGCTGTTGCATTTGGGTACGTGTTTGCTGAAAAAGATGACAACTTCAATTGGTGTCTAGAGAGATTGAATGAGTTGATTGATGGATTTCCTGGGCTTAATGTGATTGTCACTAACGGAGATTTGGCCCTTATGAATGCAGTTGCCAATGTCTTTTCCAATTGCATAAACTTATTGTGTACATGGCACATCAACAAAAAGTGTTTTGGCTAATACTAAAGAAATGTTTGACAAGGATGATGGTTTCAAAGAATTTCTTCAGAAGTGGAATTCATCGGTGAATAGTGGTACACAGGCTGAGTACAATTGAAAACTCAAGCATATGGAGGCCAAATATAGTGCACTTGATTGTGTACTTGCTTATGTGAAAAATACATGGTTGAACCAATTTAAAGCTAAGTTTGTAAAGGCTTGGACCAATAAGGTGATGTACTTTGGTAACACTACAACAAATAGGGCAGAGAGTGCACACGCCAAATTAAA
Organism: Tinospora cordifolia; assembly: GCA_030144865.1. Taxonomy (NCBI): domain Eukaryota; kingdom Viridiplantae; phylum Streptophyta; class Magnoliopsida; order Ranunculales; family Menispermaceae; genus Tinospora; species Tinospora cordifolia. The sequence continues at coordinate 7,658 of JAJIYU010017837.1, read as the reverse complement.
GAGGTACATCGGGTCCTCACAAGAAAATTTTGTGACTTCATGGAGTGCAATCAATTCAATGCTTGAGCTACAACACATGGAGATCAAAACATTGTTTGAGAAGAATTCGAGTATCGTTATACATCAATACAAACTTCCTATTTTCACATTGTTGCATGGATTCATCTCTAGGGCTACATTGGAGAAGATTCGACTTGCGTTGCAGCATGTACAAAGTATTGGTGTAGATCACGTGTGTTGTGGCTGTGTGTTACGTACAACACCCTAGCTTCCATGTGCTCATGAGCTAGCTAGGTATAAAGTGGCCCACTTGCCGATCCCGTTAGAGGATATTCATGTTCATTGGAAAAGGCTTAGCCTTGATGACCCTGTAAGACCGCGAGACATTAATTACAGGGCATTATTAAAAAGAGTGGCGGATAAGATAGAGAAAAGTGATGAAAATGGGAGAAACAAGATTGTGCAACAACTTTTAGAGATTGTCTCTCCATCTATGTCCTTTGTTGTTCCACATAAAGAGAAAATAAAAACAAAGTGAGAACCCTCCCATTTTGAGCATGTTTTGTTTGTTGGTTCGAGCTCTTCATCTAATGCTTTACTGAAAAAGAAAGTTCTGAAACAAAAAGTTTATAGGACTCGATCAAGGATGACATCGACTTATCTTGGGGCATTTCATGTTGGGTGACATGATCACATTTTTAATGTGGTTAATGTCGAGGCTAACAGTACTTGCGAGTATCGCATCATTGCAGCAGGCCTCGGTCTTGAGGAAGATGGGTGGCAGCAAGTGAGGATTGAGATGCTAGCTGAGCTTAATAGTTTTGAAGCCTAGTATGCCACTTTTCTAAGTTCAACCAAGGTGCAACAAGTGAAGGATTCACTAACCTATGACCAATCACCGACTCCACTAGAAAATTGGATGACACTACCTAACATGGGTTTATTGGTGGCAACTACTTTTAATGTAGTGTTAGTCCAATTATCTAGTGACCAGTGCACGATCTGTGAAATGAAGCCTTACCTTATCAAATGAGAAATATAATCGGGATAGGTTACGTTAATGGGAATCACTTTGTGAGGGTAATCACCTAATACATTTCTCTTGTTCTAATTTGGTAAATAATTATGTTTGTGACTAATTAGTTTCATTTTATGCAGGTTTTGTTCAAGCCTAATTCACATGTACCGCCAATTTCAAAAGAGTGGCACGTAATGCGATACCTACATGATAGATTAAATTGCACTTTATAAAGAGAAAAAATATTTCATTACAAGTACGCTATAACTCAAATATTGTTTAAAGACATAACACTGGTACAAGATATATAGATCTAAGCACCATAGGAGGCCCTTCACTTCCTTGCAAAAAACCCGTGGAAAAGGCTGCGATGATCCAACATTGTCTAGCACAATAGGGCTCGAAGGCGTATTTGCCTCACCAATAGTATCGAAATGCATTGGACCAATGTTAATACCTGTGAGCACATCGATCATAGAGTTCACACAGCTGCATGCTCCATCATATGACCGCTATTCTTTAGGAAATTATCTCCATTGTAGTCCAATGTTGAGTGTAGTCCTAACTTGTTAGCCCAAAAATTACAACTAGTAAACTCTGACTGCCATGCTCAGCTTTAGCTTTTGGGTTTTCAACAATAGGATGAGATATTGTTGAGTATCGCTCCATGTAACCTGGTGCTGAGTCCCATGGATGATGTATCTCAGCCCCCTGAACCATTGTGCCCAACACATTGTTTTGCCACCTCTCAAATAATTGCGGAATGAACATATGCTTAACCAAATATTTATTTCCGGTGGCCCATCGCTCAGCTTTTATTAGCTTAAGTGGAGCGTCAGGTATGGATTGCACATATCCTAGCCGTCGGAGAAATCTATCTGGGTGGTATAGCTCTACAATTTCTAAGCAGTTAATTAGCCCAATATAAAAAACCATCTCTAATATAGGTGCACTCTCTCTTAAGTCTCTATGTGGATCCTAGTGAACCTGAAAAAAATATAACTTCTTTAAGTCAAAAAGAACAAAATTGCATACTTATAATTAAAAGAATTTAATAACATGTAATAAAAACCTCATGAGGACGCAACTAGTCGATTGTCCGACGAAGCACAAACATGTATTCATCATCAAGACCCATCTCCATCCTTTGAGTCCACATGACAACATGCAGCAAATTCTTGCAATAGTGGGGATTGATGCGTAGACGAGTAAAAAGGAAATGATCATATATCCAACCCTATAGAAATCACATATTCAAACAACCATCATATATAAATTTACATATAAAAAACATAAATATTTGATCTTATATAAGTGTGACAAATATACCTCGAGTAGGGTGAGATACCCTACAACCTGATAGACCTTGGCTCGTCAAGCAATACCAAGCTGGTGGTACCAAAAAGCAAGAGCAGTTGCTCTTCACGCATATGACCCAATAATATTCACCTTCTTTAAGAGCTGAAGTAAGGAGTCGTGAACTCGGGTACTGCTCTTATCAGTAAATAATGTACTGCCCAGGAGATACAAAATGAAAGCTCTAACAGTTTCTTCAACACTGTAGTATTCATTATTATTATCTTTGGTAGTACCAAAGAGATTTCGTAGCCATCTCTTACTTACAGTGAGCCCTTTAGCTATTCTGATATCTTCACCGGCTTCTTCTTTAAACACACCAAGGCAATCACACATCAACTGTACGGTAGCATCAAATTTGATCAGTTTTACAAATATCGATTTGCCCATCACTGGAATACAAAGAAGAATGCGGACATCGTCAAGTGTAATCGACATCTCATCAAATGGGAGATGAAATGTGTTCATCTTTGGATGCCACCCCTCAATGAATGCTAATATAAGCATCCTATTAACATAACTATAGGAACATGTGATCAACAGGCTCAATCCGGATCTATTAATCAAATCTTGTAGGCGAACTTGTTCTAGGTAACATTCAAGGTCCCGAAACTTAATCATATTCCCATGGTTGATGCATTTCAGTGGGCTTTGATGCTACGCCCACAAAAGTGTTTATTTCAGAAAAAATATTATTAATAATTCATTGTTGAGAAAAGGAAAAATTTGACTATGAAAGATAAGGATTAAAATTTACCTCATTTTTCCATACCTACTGCAGTCTGATGGTACTTAAAACTCTTAAGCACTGACAAATCAGACAGACCACCAAGAAAAGGTCCAACAACATCTTCACCCTTTTCATGTTCTTCATAAACATGGCTTACTTCATGTTCTTCAGCTTCTTCTTCTTGTTGTGAATAATGAGATGAGGTTTCACTAACTGCAAGAAAATTAGACCTTGTCGCCACCATCGCTCGCCTCCGTGATACTGTCAATGGTGGCCTAGAAGAAGATGCAATTTCGGACTCAATTCTTGGTTTATTTCTTACAAGAATTGTCTTTTTTGGCATCATTTATGCATAACATATAACAATCATTAATTTCATTACCGTATTCAAATGCAAATAACCATAAAAATAAAAAACTAGAAAAAACTAGAATACATTAATTTTAAGGAGAGTCACGGCCAAGCAGGGCCGAAACTCTTCATAGAGTTTCAGCCAACTGGGCCAAGACACTATGAAGAGTCTCGGTCCTCTTGGCCAAGACTATGTCTTCACAACCACTAAGCTGATGACCGCGATTCATATACGAAATTGATCATTCCATTGTCTAAACTACGATAAAATGACTTTCAAACACAAAAGAACTACAAATCTTACCAGATTTGCGTTTTTTTTAAAGATTTGTTGAAATCCGGGGAAGGCTATTCGACGATGGTTTTGGTGATGCAATGGCTACAAATGCACTCTTTAAAGCCTGTGCAATAGATTCTCGATAATAGAACAATTCTAATGGGTGATTTTTGTTAGTGGAACAATGTTGATTGGGTTGAAGATTGGCTTTCGGTGAGTGTGTGAGTTTTTGTCCAATGAGTGAGTGTGGTGAGTGTAGTGAATGTTCGTGTGTATAATTAATTAGGTTAGTTAGATTATAAACCAGGATAGTTTAGGGTTTTTGAAAAAAATATGGGGTGAATACATCAGTTTTTGAAGATGAGTGGGGTGAACTTAGATATTGGGATGAAGTCAGCCACTTATGGGGTGGTTTTAGTGGTACTCAATATTTTACTTATACTACTATTCACTTTTACTCTAGAATTACTCTCTTTCCCTTATCCACCATGAAAGTACCTGTAAAATATATAGAGAGTAGTGAACTCAAAGAAAAACTACTAGGTTAGTGAGTAACAACATAATTTATCACTTAGAGTAAGTGTTATGATAACACATAGATACATGCAAGATGTTCAATGAAAATGAATGAGAAAAGTGGAATGGTTTGGGTGAGGTGCAACATCAATTTGGTTTATAAAAGCCATTACCAACCCCCAACTCAATCTACTTATCCAAATCTATAACAAAAAGTTCTACAACTTTCCATTTCTTCTTCCAAATTTGAAACTTTGTAACTCAATCCATACTTAACTAAAATTCATGATTTTGGTGTCATTAGAAAGAGGAAAGGAAGGAGAATGATATAGTTGGACATTAAGAGTTGAGATGAAGTCTTGCTAGTCAAGAATCACGATGAAACAAAGCCATTTGCAAAGGCATATTGTGTATTATTTTGATTGAATTGATGTTTTTATACTAAAAATGGTTTATGTGATGATAAAATAATAGTTTGTCATATTTTTGTGATGAGTTATTGATGATCTGAGGATTTATATGATGCCATGGTAAGCATCAGTAAGTTGTTATGGTATTTGGAATAGAACTCTCTTAGGAAAAAAATTCACATATGCATGGTAAGCAACCAGCCAATCCATACATAGAATTGCATCGAATTCTAGGAATTTTAACACTCTAAAATCCCCTACAATTTCAAAATCTCTCAATCTTAACATACATTGCTTACTAATCGTATTGGGATAGATTCTCTCACTAGTTGTTTACTTATCACTAACCAGGTAGATGCCCTAACTAGCTAGTTTCAATTGTAGTCCATTTACCACTTGTCTAGATATGAATGACAATGTACACCAAACATCAACTAATATGTAAATGCTTGTATCCAAAATAGAGAGAGTTGTAACACCACGATTCTCGAATCATTCACAATTACCACATTTATCTCATACTTAAAGATGTACATGTATTCATGTTCACATGTCACCATTAAGAACCAAGATATTACTCATTCACACATCAATAATCTCCTGGTTGCACCAGATTACATCCCATAATACAACAGAGTTTATAAATAAACTAGTTCAGAAATTGAATAATGGAAAACTTGGGATGATATATTAATTGAAAAATAATTTAATTTAATATCAATAATGATAGCCTAACTATGGCTTCATGGCCGAGTTTCAAATAATAAGGTAAAATCATAACATAGTCATTGATGCTCTAAACCCACATGCTTAGATTACATGCCATAAATAAAAAACATAACGCAAGAGGCCTTATCAATAAGGTTGACTACTACTATGAAGGAATAATTGACCTTGCTCCTTAGTATGAATTCTATCATTGGTCACCTTAAAAATTAGAAGTGAGGTGACCTCTAGAGCCTAGTGGATCATATATGATACATCTCAAGCATTATTCAAGTCAAAATATAGAACATGCACACACTTATAAAGCATTAGGTTATTCAAAAAGTTCAATTGTTTTGGGTTGTCATTTAGATCGAAAGGATTCATCTCGGTGTCCTTCTATTAGTACAAGATACCATATAGAGCATATAGAGTTAACACCCAAAGGCCGGTTACCTACTCAAGACCTTAACTTGGGAGCGAGGTCCTCTAATACTCTTAGTCCAATCTTACCACTATCACCGTCATGATAGTAGTATCAATTTCAAAAAACAAGTAATCAGAGTTAGAGACATCCACGATGACACCTAATGGCTAGTCATCGCCTCAATACACGGTTGGAATCTTTATTACTTTGACTTTAAAGTGATAAACAATGTTCAAATCTTTTACATGCTCAAACATCTCAAAATTCATGTATGTACGTAAGATGTGAAAGCAAGTGATCATGCATAAGGCCACACATAACATGTTAATCAACATAACATATTATTTGGGATGATTTTCCTCATACTTTTAGGTCTTACAACATGTTAGCACTCACACATAATACATGCATAAAATTCAACATTTTATAGTCACAAACTAGCATGCTTCTAGCATCAATCACTGTAAACAAACAATCATGCTTTGTATTTTAAAACCAAAATAATACTAAAGAGTAGGGTAATCATCTCCACCTTGATAGTTGATTATTTGGAATCTTTATGTTGTTATTCCAACTTATTTTGAGTCCTCCACCTTTAAAGATTGAAACCATTAGTTTTTGTAATTGAAGCATTCATAGATAATTCTAAATCAAAATTTATGATTCTCTACCTAATATAGTGATCCTTGTGCAAGTGGTAGGATGTTAAAAGGGTTTAATGTATGAATTAACTTCTAAATATTGTGGTAGAGAAAGGTGTTACCCCAGTAACTAGAATGGAAGTAATGAAGGAATGCTACAATATCGCAATAGGGTACCATGATAACAAAAAAGAAGATGAGGGATCAATTTGTCACACCCCGACCCCCGGACCGGACGTCGTCTCTGTCAATCTGGGGCCCCGTCGTCGGGCGTCGCGTGGTCCGCTGAGGCCCCGGGCGTGCGACAGATGTCATCATCTATCTTTCTACCTCTATACACGAGGTTTAAAATTATTTCTTTAATTTCAAATAGTCATTTTAATCACGCTTCATTAAGCAATTTAATTTCAAATCAGATTCAGATTCACCGGATGTTCAAAATCATATTTATACTGGAAATCAAGGTAATAGTAGCAGAAACACATTTTGGATCAAATCTTTCTAAATCATTGAACACTGTTTAGCAATACCATATCTAAAAATCATCAGTTTATCAGTCAAGATAAAACAGTGTTCAAAATGGCAAAAACAGTCCTGTATATACATATACAAAAATATGATACATGGCCCTCTGACCCAAGTTCAAACATACATTGTAAAAACTGTACAAAACAGAGAGATAGTTTTAACAAAAATATCATTCTCTCTCTCTACAAATCCTCCAATCTCTGGTCTGCATCCTCACTGAGCGCTGGTCTCCTGAGTACCTATAAAATAAAAATGGGGTGAGCTCGAAAGCCTAGTGGATCTCCCCTACACATCAATAGCATTATACAAACGAGTATACGAAACATGCAAATAGTTTCAATCATTAGGGCGTTTCAAACACTTAGTCAGTTTATCGGTTGCGCTCTGATATTAAGAATTTACCATCTGATATCAGGAATTAACCAAAAGAGTGAACCACCCTCGGTATCCCAGTTGTGGTCCTGAACACAATTAGGCACGACATCTTTGTAACAGAGAAGTCTACCTCTGAGACCACGACCTAAGAAGATACTGAAACCAAGGGAAAAATCCTCATGACTTTCCAAATTTGAGGGTCTCCTACGACTACTCGCAGTTTGGCCTAGTTGGGGATACCCACGATGACGTCCTAGGACATCCGGAGAACCTCAACGCGATGTACCACCAGTGCCCGTCCATCGCCCCAGTACGTGGAGTTCT
>JAJIYU010017836.1:0-11522 GCA_030144865.1 Tinospora cordifolia | reverse complement strand
GTAATCTAAGACCGGAAGAGGGTTGAGATGCCTCTCGACATTTCCCGTGATCTCGTATAATCATAGAAAGTCTCGAATACCATAAAAAATCAGTCAAGTCATTAGTATCATAACCTAAGAAAGGGTATTTCCTGCAGCGTCGTACTAACTCCCAAAGACTTCTAGCTATAACCAACAGCTACGGTTGGGAATACTTATGATTCGCCTTGCCACACGACGATCTCAAACGGTGACATATAGGAGATGCCACGTCGATCTGCCTCAGGTTCGTCAATCGCACCAGTACGTGGATTCTTAATAATCCTTTAATCTTATTTTAGTTTGTAAGAATAGCAATCATATGAAATAAACACACATGTAACATCCAACCAAATAAGAAATATATGAAATTTTCATGGCAAATGAAATGAATGAATGAAAGAGTATCACTACGCAATTCCTATAAATGCATGTGATCAAATTTAATAGTGATTCGTTAAGTCATCAACACGCATTGCAGTCAAGTCAAACAATCAGTATAATGCAATTTATTCTACACTACCAAAACAAAATGCTTTGAATTAAAAATTCGTATAATACGGGTGAGTGAGGAAATTCCGCCCACCTGAATTTTTGGACGTTCCTCTTTCTCTTCGTCGCTAGTAGTCGTCCTAAGAAAGTCGATCTGCAATAGTAATTGTATTATAATAATTTCTTAACTAATGTTTCATAATGATTTCACTACTTATAATTTAGTAATTCTCTTAACTAATCAAAATGAATTTTAGTAATCACTTCATGCACTTGTTAATTAAGTGTTCTTCAATTTCTTAGTCTTTATGTTTTAATTAAATCATTCATAAAATGATTACAAACAAAATAAGACTTCTAATTGTCAAAACTTTAGTCTTTTTCGCATTTGAAATTCCTAATCTCTTTCCTATAAAAAAATTAAAGTTTACTAATGTTTATTATTGCTATTACTGTCGTTTCTCTCACACTAAAACATACTTTATTAGTTCATGATTCCATTAAGATTTTCGAAAATATTATTGACTGAATTTTTTAATCAACTTTTTTAAAATACTAACTTTCTTCTTCTTTTTTTTTTTTCAGATTTTCTATTATTAGAGGATAAGCTAAATCTTATCTTATTTTGTTGATTCTAATAACTTTTATTCAAATTTACAAAGATTAAATAATGACATACTTCAATAAATAAACCACTATTGATTTTTCTTCTCAACCTAACATTCCTTTGCTATGAACAAGGTATAAACATCACAAATTTATTTTCTTAATTAATCTATCTTAAGTTATTAAACTTAGATTAAGTTTTTTAAACACTCTTCTCTACTCACAGCAAGAAAACTAAATTCAGGAAGTTGAGATCATTACCTCCCTTGTCTTCACAATTCGGCCGAACCAGATCACCACTTGATGGTGTTCCTTCAACTATGTTGGCCAAATCTAAGACTCCAATCACTCCAGTCGTGTTTCAGCTAGCTTCTGAACCAAGGAATAAGAAATCCAATCCAGAAATTTGCTCCCTTCGCTATCTTTGTTTCCCGGTCGACCAACACAGCAGTTGAACATGTCCAACTGAAACCACCTCCCACTTGGTTCATCCTACTCGATCACGAACATCCCTCAATGCAAAGTTTTGAATCAGAAACCACGGACCTTGCTCCCTCTTGCTGCTCCAACCGATTTCAGAAAATCAAATTTCAATCTCCTCCCAATTTCACACTCTGTTTTCCACGCTTGGCCAAATGTCCCAACTTCATGCTCTGTTCTTCATGCTCGGCCAAATAGAGGAGCGATTCTTCCTCTTCCCTGATGCACGCTACAATAGCCACAATTGAGACTCCAATTCCATACTTCCACCTCTCCTTGTTCTCTCAAACGAACTCCCCAATGTAGCAGTTTAAATCAATGCATTCGGACGTTCCATCGATGCTTTGTTTTTTTGAATGCCTCAGCCCAGAAAATTTCTATATTTGAACTCCGGTTTCCAGCTTATTCTCTCACGTTCTAGTTCGCCCAAGTTCAGAGATCCCAATGCTACCCTTCAGCTTCCTGCTTCCTTAGTTCTCCTCTGTTTCAGTCTTCTTCTTCTTCGGCTTCTCCTTCTTCTTCAGCTTCTGCAACTTAATGCCCAAGCAGCAGTAGCTCTCTGCTTCTTCAGTCATCTTCTTCCCTTTTTATAGAGAGTCGAATGCATTCCAGAATCTCCTTCCTTCACCGCCGAAAACGCCTCCCTTGAACATTCTAGGCAAATCTTCTCACCCACTGAATCGAGCAACCAGAGAAATCTAGATTTTTTTTTTATTGGTTCTCTTTTAGCTTGCTCGTTCTTCAGTCGGCCAAAATTCAATTGTTTGGATTTCCAAATTTTTTTCTAACCACTTAAGTTATTAAATCTTTATTTTAAGGTATATATATATATATATATATACATGTTAATATAGTAATCCCATTATTCATGTTACTAGTCCTATTATATGTGTACTTATATACCTATAGATATTTGTCTCAAACTCCAATTTACTTTATATTCACAATTTTTTTTCACTCCTAAATTTCATTATTTCATTACTACACATATATATGTATTTTTCTAATTCAAGCCAATGTTAGATATAATTTTATCAATATTTATATGTTCGATAAATTTCTAAATTGAACTTTTGATCTTTTGACATAAATTTATATTTTTCAAAATTGTTTATTATTATTAACGTACACAAGTTACAAAATTAGAGGTTGTTACACATCTATATTATGATATGTTTGATAATATTAAGCGATATATGGTATACGTGAAAGTTCGTAAAAAAGTCGCATACATTAACAAAAATAAGTTTATTTTTCTGATATTTTATGTAATTTCCTCTAATTTATATTAAAAAATCATATGGTATGACATAATTTGCGAAAAGTTTTAAATACAATTATATGGTATATTTTTTCTTATAATAACTTACATTAAAAAAATCATATGGTATGATATGTTGGGAATCCTTAATGAGGAAACTCAAAATGAAAATTTATTTTAACGTGTTCTAATCTTGGAGCATGATGTTGGGAGTCCTTAAAAAAGAAACTCTTCTCATGATGATTTAACTTTTTAATTTAGGTTAAGAGTTTAGATATAAAAATTGTATTTAGATAGAAATTTAATAGAGATTAAAATAGGTTAAAAGTTTAGTATATAGATTAGAGAGTACTTTAGAATATAATATATTTTAGGATGTATAGGATTTTAGAATATTAGGTTATAATATATATCAGGTCGGGTCGGGTGAAACCCAACCTTTTTAGGTTGGACTAGACCAACCCAATATTTCTTTCAGACCTGACCCGAAATGGTTGGGTTTGATCTGGTTACTTACACCCCTAATTACAACAATGATCAACAACTTAATACTATATATAAATTATAACTTGAGGCTCAAAAAGGAAAGCAACACATGGATAGCTAAATTTTACAATTTGGCTTGGGTGGTTAAGATATCCATCACGCTAAAGTTTGATTCTTTATACCCTCACTAAAGGCTTAATGGAGAAGTTGTTCCAAATTAGAAAAGGGTGATGTTTAAGTCACCTACAAAGATCGAACAATGATTAGTTTTCAAGTGCGTAAAACTTGACTTTAAAAGACATCATGCGAAAATAAAAAAAAAGAGAGGAACAACTTAGTACATAAACCTATCAAGTAATAAAACAATTTATCATGGACATATGGGTTGATATGTACTTGACAATGTGATGGTATAAAACAAATACTATGCGCAAACTAATTAACTAAAAATGTTATTTTCTTACTAGTAATGATAAAAATATAAATATTTTACTGATCACATAAATAATTACACGTTTATTTTTCATCATTCAACATTTATACCAAAAACTCGTTATATTATAAACTATAAGTCTTACAAATCAAGGTTTACGCTAATAAATTTTTGAATCAATTAGTGATTTGTTTGTGCAATATAACCATCTAATGTAACATTCCAATTTTTAAACAACCTATTTTTTGATAAATAATATTTTATAAATGTTAATATCATAACAAATGTATATGATCGCAATAGTAATACTCGGTAAATAATGAATTATCGTCCTCTGGGAACAGATTGTAAATAAAATATCAAAACTAAGTCTAATTTTAATATTAACAATATTAAGGCTCTCAATTAAATTAAATATTAAAAACTTGAATTAATTCAAAAGCAAGTAAATATTAAATTGAAAACTATATGAATTAAGATTCTAGGATAGTAAAATATCATGTATTCACCTTTAATCTCTATTTCAATTAATCTAAATTCTGTTCTTGTAGGTTATAGCACTAGTAATCAAAACGTTCTCCCGAGCCGCCTTGATCTTATCAGTCAAATTGCCTAATACTCCCTACCGATGCATACAACCAATAAACTAATGCATTAAAAATATTACTCATGTGCAACCTCCTATATAATCAATAACCTCTCAATCAATTAATTGTTCAAGGTCTATATTCTGATTATCTAATTATTTAACCTCTCTTCCAATTTAGTTCAATAATCTGAAATTAATTTATAGGTGGTCAATCTATAAAAAACATTAAGCACACATAATATAAAATAATACCTCAAAATAGATTAATCAAAATAAAAACAAAGGTTCTTATAATCTAAATTATATCCTAGAGATTAAAATACTTAGCCAAACATAGCTTAGCGATTACTGATTAAAGAATTAAATAAAATAAAATTTCTATTATACTTCAATCTCTTTGTTCTTCGTCTCCATCTTCACTTTTCCACTTTATCTGGCTGTCAATATTCTTCAACACAAGAATAATGAAAGAATATCTCAAATTTCTCCATGCTAGCCCTTTATATAGGCACTTTAGACTTCTAATTAGACTTTGATTATTATTCTACTCATTTTTTAATTACAAAAATAAATGGAAACTTTGTTGCCTTTAATTTGTTGCCCATTTTTCTTATGTTTCCAATCGTACCCATAGGGGTTTGCTCAATTTACAGTGTTTGCCACCCAATTTCATGCGCCTTTATGCTTCAATTCCAAGTTTTTAATTTTACCCCTTGCTTTATCACATTATTATATTCTTGCCATTGTGAATTAGGGACAACTTTCACCCCTAATTTGTGGACAGTCGAACCATTTGTTTTCTTTGTTAATTACGCCTTATGCCATTTTGTTCATGCCAGTCGAGCCATACATCTTGCATGAAATTCACAATTTTGTCATTTTGGTTCTTCCCACAATTTCATGCGCATGGGCTTGAATAGTGTTGGGTTGTGACGCTTGTGGGCTACAATGCTTCATGGGCCATGTTTTTTATGTGTTGAATGGGCTTTATACACTTTTGGGCTATGGCTTGCTTGAGCTTGGTCTTTATGTTCCTTTGTATTTATTTGTATACTACATTGACTTAACCTAAACTTGAATAAATCACTAGAAACATTTCTCGAGCATTATATTACGAATATAAATGATAAAAAATTATATTAAAACTCTCTAAATATATAAATACATGCAATGTTCCTAAAAATGTTTATTTACTTAATTATAAATAAATATGTTATATTTTCTACTAAATTAATGCACAACATATATAAAATATACGTAATAATGTTAGTATGCAATGTAACTAACAATAAGTAAATATTTTTATTTCAAAATAAAAATTGAAGGAAATAGATGTAACACCCTGGCTCCCAAAACATTCACAATTTCTACATTGATCTCATACTTACAGACACATACATATATATATGTTCAATTTTGTCACATAACATCGTCGAGAACCAGGATATTACTTGTTTCACACATTAATAATAAATCTCTTGGTCCCACCAGGTCACATCCCACAAAACCATATGAGTAAATAAATGAATAACAAATAGGTTTATAAGTAAAAATATGGGATGTCATATTTGTTCAATTTAACCCAATAATAATCAAACTAACATCTGACCCAATGACCTTGTTTTAAATAACAACTCAATAAATGAAATAAAGAGAGATTCTTTGCCTAATTGCCTAACTAAAGATAATAATAAACTTATGACTAAGACAATCTCATCAAGGAGGTCTACCACTAACTATACTCTATTTCGTCTCATCAACGGTAGTGCTCAACTACTGGGTACCTGAAAAAATAAGAAATGGGGTGAGTTCATAGAGCCCAGTGGATCATACACAATACATCTCGAGCATTATTAAAGTTAAAACACAGAATATGCAAACACTTATCAAACATTAGACATTTCATGCAATTCAATTATTTTTCAGTTGACATTTAGACCGAAAAGACCATCTTCGGTATTCTCATCAAAGCAACGAGCGCCCAGCGCTAATGACAAGGAGGGGTCATGCCCATCATTCAATGTCCGGGAGCTAGGGTCCAACCCAGTGTTCCATTTCAAATATAATATCAATTTCATAATTTGAGAACACCCACAATGATCAATTGTGACTCTCTGAGCTGTTACGTGGTTTAATTCTTGATTAGAGCGATCTTAAAGTGTTTAACAAGATCAAGTTCTAGCATGCTCAATGTCTTCTACTTTCCACACATAACCAAAATATTGTGAAGACATAAATTCAATATGCACACAATTATAACACATGCTATCCAACACATAAGGCATATTGTTCATCATGTTATACATGCATGAGATCATTCAATCACAATTATGACATAATCATACCCTAGAATGCTCTTAGGTATCCAATCAAATAGGCATACAATCATATTTTATATTTCATATTTAAAACAAAAATAATATAAAAGAGCACGGTAATTATTTCCACCTGTTAGTACACTTCCTCAGTTCATACTCTTGTACACTGTTAACTCAAATGTCATGACTTCTCAATTTAAAATAATTAAGGTAATTATTTTTAGTAATTGAACATCATATAATATTTTTAAGCATAAATTTACTAATTTCTTAACAAACATAACAAACAGGACACCATTCACCTTTTTAGAGCATTCAGTGCGCACTATTCCCCTTGTTCGATAATTGGACTTAACTTACCATTTTTTTCAATTATGAACACTCACTATCTAATTGCTTTTAAAACCTTTTTAAAACCCTCTAAAGCCATTAAATATTTAGCCACGACCAACATGCATCATGTGTATGAAATTATAGTCGTTTTCATGAATTATATGCATATTCTCAAGATTTGATGTATATTAAAGTCTTACACCCCTTTTTAGCCACTTAAGCATGCTTAACCATCAATTTCCAGCAAGATATCGTGCTAGTTTTTGATTCAGATATGCATCACACAACACCCTATTAGTGATCATGTTTAACCATCTCTTAAACATGCATGTATCCTAATTATTTCATGCATACGGTTCTTATGGGTGTGTTATTTATAACACTCCAATATTAACATTACATGTAACTTACATCCCCATTTTCCAGCAACCAACTTGTTGGTTTTGACGTCTAAATGTATGGAACTCTCACCAAATTTGCAATTACACGCAATTATCACTTAAACATGCCAATGCCCTAATTATATCATGCATATATGCCTTGTTTGTATGTTTTATCATCATGCCCTAAAAATCAGAATTTTGTGCATCTATATTCATGATTTTCCAGTGACCCTACTCGTTGGTTTTTCATCAAATAACAGCTTATTAACATCACTTTACCATACATATCATTAATCTCTACAGGCATTATGCATAGTTACTAGTTTCATGAACATACATGCATATTTGATCCCTTTTCCCATGTAGATGTTATTTCCTTCAACCTTTTATGTTTCCATAGACTTGTAACCCTCTAAATCATAAGATTCATTGCTAGAAATCAAAAAGTGACCATAAGAAAGAAATATGATCATTATACTTTACTACCGTTGCCTGGAACGTCTCATTGATAATGTATGCTTCAAAAGAGAGTTCTTGGCTTTTCTTTGGGCTAATTTAGGTTTTTGTTTTGATGATGGAATTAGGAAAATATTTTAAAAATTTCTGATAGAAAGAATGATCATATCAAGGGGTGGAAAGAAGAAGAAAAGAAAAAGTAGAGAGGGTAGTGAAGATAGTGTAGGGTAGTATGTAATACCCCAAATTATTTTGTATAAATGAATGCAATTTAATTGGTATAGACATATATATATATATATATATATATATATATATATATATATATATATTTATTTGTATATATATATGTGATATATTATTTGTATATATTAATTGGCTCATATATATATTATTTTGAAGTGATAAGCAATTAATTGATTAATTAATTGGTGTAGAAGTATATATATATGCACATGTACATATAGGTATATATTAATAAATTATAATTGATATATGTATTAATATATTAATACTAAGCATATATATATATATATATAGTTAAAAAAAAGAAAAAAAATATATAGATAGTTATTAAAAAAAAATAAAGAAAAGGGGTGTAAATGGCGCATGGGCTCAAAGCCCATGCGCCAAGTGCATTGTCGCGCTGGGCTGCCCGTGCGCGCGGGCCCTATGCACACAATGCGCGTTGTTCTTTTTTTTTTAAAAAACTTATGCTTAAGAACACGGACGAGCTTACTTTTCAAAAAAAGGAATGTATGTTTTTTAACTGTTTTGTTTGCATACAAAGATTATGAGATAAGCTGATAGTGGGTAATCCTTGTCACGAGTAAAGCTAAACATTAAAAGGGAGATGGTTATCTCATTCCAGAAAGCACGGTTGCTAAGTAAACTTCGGTATCGCCATCCAATCTGAAGGTTGTCCCACCAGTTCATACGAGCAATCGAAGTTGAAGAACACACTTATTTTTTTACGAAAGAAAACTAGGAGGTGGTAATTAAGGGCAATGAACTTACTATAGTACAAAAGAGATGCCAAAGGTAGTATTGCGAGTAGATGAAGGTTGATAGTTCAACAAAAGAACTACTCAACTAGGACTTGAACACTAGGTCTAAGAAAGAGACCTTAGGTAGAAACTTGGGTGGCACAATGAATCATAAATAAAATATTAGGATATAGGCTAGAGACTGAAAACGTGTGAAAAACAAACACTTGTTTGGTCAGGGCACTAGATCGGAAGGATCCCGTATCATTGGTTTCTATGTGGTATGGGACGCATAAGAATTCGAGGGTACTAAAGAATCATGGACTCAAAGAATAACATACCATGTTTGGTGAATGATCGGTGGCTTTGGACAAACTTATTTTCCTATACTTGGTTGGTATGGGTCAGTCAAGCATAGTGGGGCTTAGGAAGCCTTAAAAATCGAGACATTTGCAAAATTGATTGGGTGTAGTGAAATCTTTGGATGGAAGTCTATGTCGAAAGGCAAGGGTAGTATGGAACACATGAACCTGGATGCATAGGCGGAAACCTAGAATTTTACTATGCTAGCATGAACTTCTATTATCGAATGATTGAATGTATGATGATCTTACTGTTTGAATATGCATGTATGAGACCAAATCCTATACCCCAAAACAAAAAGAGCTTAAAGAATAAACTATTAGGCCATTGGACAAATTGAGAACCTAGAAACCTGAACGTAAGTTATGATAATACGACAAGGCAAAATCGTGGACACTAGTACTAAAACAACTTGATTTGTAGATAAATGGCCAGACCCAGAAGATACGCTACCAGGGCAACAACATCTGATGAGACTGATTCTCAGGGGCAAGAGGTACCAAATAGCGTAGCTGAGACCCAGATGGAAAATATGATATTAGAGGTCACAAGGAGGGTCATGGAACAAATCGAGAGGGCCCTACCTCAGGTAATGCCTCAGGTGGAACCATAGCCACAGATCCAAGAACTTATCCCGATTTAGCAGCCAGTACTAATACTAGTGCCCGAAGTTCTAGGCCGTTAGGAGGAATATGAGAATTTGGAAGACAATGAGTATAGAAAGATGCTGCTGGAATTAAAGAAGCTTCAACCATCACAATTTGATGGTACTGCTGATAGCTTAGCAACTGACCATTGGTACCAGAAATTAGAAGAACACTTGGATGTATCACAAGTAATGGGTCCAAGTAGAGTAGCGTTGGCCACCCATCAATTAAAGGGACCAGCTAGAAGCTGGTGGCGGATGGTCAAGGCAGACCTAAACATTAATGTTAGTAAAATGAACTGGAAAGAGTTTAGGAAGATATTTGTCGGGACCCCTTCCCTAGAATGAAGGGCGAACAGACCGGCACAGTGTCCCAACAAACCCACTCGCAAGCCAAGCTTGCCAAGACACTGTTAAGCCTCAACATACAACACCACATCACACAATATCAGAGTAATCATAAGGAATGCAGAAGAAATTTAACATACGAACACCAATAAAAACTTCATATTTTCAAAATCGGTCATTACACATGTGTAGCAACGGGGGAGAATGTTCATTATATACAGGTGATCTTCACCCCTATAAATAGGTCCTAACCCTCAAAAGACGATAACAACAAATGAAATATAAGAAATCCTACCAAAAGAGTAAGGGAACGCGGCTCTAGGCTATGACCACTCCCTTGCCCTTATCCGCTGCTGAAGAACTTGAAAAGTTAGAGTAGTGAGCCTAATTGTCCATGGCGGCTCAGTGAGTAATGTAGTCTAATTCAAACTTAAAACAAGTATTCCACAGTTAAAACATGTGCCATGAATGCATGAGAAATAGCATTATGCAAGTGAATGCAACAGTAAAACACAATTCAAAGTCCTAATGCAGTCGTGCACCTTTATTAAAAGCAGTTAAAAAATGAAAACATTCGCCGAGGCTCGCAAGCTCTCCGAAGCGATTAAAATCACTCGAGCGGGAGAAACCCGACGGTTAGGTGTATAGGTGACGACCCAAATCTGGGCCCACAAAACTCCCCCTCAGGGCACTCTGTGCTAGGTGGTCACTCGATGCTCTAGGGAAGCCCAATCAATACACGAGCGAGTTGCAGACAGTTAGGCATATCGTGACGACCCGATTAGGACTTACTATCGTTGCCATCATCGTAGGCCCACAGAACCCCTCAATAGGCACTCTGTGCTAGGTGGTCACTATCAGGGTCACAACTCGCCCCAATTGCTCTACCGCATCCAATACCCTAACCCGCTCTCGGACCTCGATATTCGGTGCACTTCTCATTTAAAACTCATTCAAAGGATGCAAGTTCATCACAATATGTAACACCATTTTTACAATGCACAGAATAACAAGCTCTAAGAAATGAGTTAGAAAACACTACTCACAGGGATGCTCCGCTACCGGCGCTCCTCTCCTGACCGGTCGCGTCCTGCTAGCGCTGGGTCCTGCGAAATTGACGCAACTTCTTAACATTAATATGAGACTTGACTCACTCTAATTCTATATCATTTATTAATCAATTACTTGACCTAGTCAAGAATAGTTTACACATGTTCATTCACCTTGCCTTAGTTACTAAGTCTATTTGATTGACCTTGGTCAATCTTGGTCAACCCTAGTCAACCTATCATTTGCCGACCTAGCTGGTCAACAGAGTCACACA
>JAJIYU010017835.1:0-11543 GCA_030144865.1 Tinospora cordifolia | reverse complement strand
ATTTCATGTTTTATTTTCGAATTTTTGCCAAACCTTAATCCAGATTGACTTTCTAATCTTGTTTCCCTAAAAAATTGTACATATCCTTTGTATTTTTTGGCTATAATATCCCATGATATACATTATATTAATATATTTTCTTCCGAACATCCATTAAATTGATTTTATTCCTTATTTGACTAAGCTAGGACTTACCAAATTTTTTATCCGTCTATTCCATACGATTCTCTAAATAAATTTTCGAATTTCATATGAATTTTCGTGATGTTACAAGATCGCTTCCTAAATTCTTTTTAGATCTTTTCGCCAAGATGTGTGTAGCACTCCATTGCTACTACTTCGTAGGCTATTTAGAACAACTTTAATAGAAAATGGATCAAAGATACCAAGAAGGAGATAGAGAGAAACCAAGGAGTATTATTCTTGTTCTTGTTAGGATGAATAAAATGAGGGGGAGAGGGAGTTTATATAGAATCTTCTAGGGTTAGTTTTGTAATATTTTACTTTTCTAATGTAGAAAAATTCCTTTTTTACTTAGTTGGGGCGACTAGAGATTTAGGGTTTGAGATTAGGGTTTTTATTTTTTATTTTTTGGGATTTTTGATATTTTTTGTATTTTTTAAATAATATTGTTCATTTTCTATATATGTTTTTTAAATTAATTTTTTTTGAAATGGCACACGGGTCGTGCGCAATTCCCATGCGGCCCGCGCGCCTCATCTTGGGCATGGGCTTCGGCCCATGCACAAATCACCTGGCTTTCTTTTTTTTTTCTTATATATATATATATATCCTTCGTTACAGTTTTATATATATCCTTTGCATTAAATTACTCTATATATATATATATATATTCTTTTTTCTCCTTTTTTATTTTTTATTTTTTATTTTTATTATCTAAATGCATGGACATGATATCATATCTATTATTATACATATACGCTATATTATATAATTTATTATAAATGCAGATAATTCCTACCCATTACTCAAGTTTATAGTACCCTATTTAATCAACCAATTATATTAATACATATGCCCATTACATATATATTAATAAATACCTGCCCAAATGATGAAAGAAAGTAAGAAAATTATATATACATGGCTACATTCATAAGACTAAAGAAAGTAATACATATGACTAATTGATATTTTTTATTTATAAGACTAAATGATACATGGCTACATTCATATGACTACATATATATAAATATTTTAATTAGATACATATATTCCATATATACTAATCTATACATATTTTAGAAATCTTTTTTATATAATAATAGGTTACATATATATATGAAAGTACATAATACTTTTATGTATACAATTAACACATATTTACGTACATGTTGTTATATAATTTTCTTAATTAATTTTTATTTCTTTCTATTATTTATTTTTTGGATACCTTCAAGTTGTAGCAGAATTTTTATATAATTTCTTAATTACTTACTTTATTTTATACTTTATAATATATACAATTTATAACCAGAAATATTATAAATTTCACAAGGTCGAATTGTTTTATTTAGTTTCGTCCATCGAATTTCATGCAAATCTTTAGGGTATTACATTAGATAAGAGGGGTAAGCTTAAAACCCAGTGGATCATCTCAAATATTTAAATCATTATTTTAACAAATAAGGCATACATGTCAAGCATTTTCAAAGTTTACATGATTCACACAATTTATTGTTCACAGTTATAGATAAGACCAAAAGGTATTTACCCTCTGTGTTTTGGGTCTAGGGAGAGAGACTATTCTAGAAACTCAAACCCTTACTAGTGAAGTGGGGTTACTCCTGAAGCCCAAGTCAAAATGGGGGTCCATTTAGATGCCCAGTTCCAAGTCGAGAGTACTGGCAAGTTGGGTCTGGGTTGGAACATACACGATGAAATCGTTCATCACACCGGTACGTGGTTAAAATCTTAATTAATCTTTTATTAGGTTCAAGACATGACAATCATGTATTTAAACTGGATGTAAACACAAATTAAGCATGTGAACATGGTAAGCATAGATCACATCATCACATATCATGCATCTTTATGCAAGCCTAAGCATGTGAATTCTAAACATGGCAAGCATGATCCATTTAGAATAGAGTATGCATGTTCAAACATAATCAAACATGTAAATCTTATTGAAATCAAAATAATAAAGCAAAACATGGAAATCACTTCCACTTTATATGCTTGATCCCGTTGAGTTGGTATTCCAAGCTTCTTCAAGTCTCCAACCTTGAAAATCAAGATTGATGGTTTATTTATGTGTTTCCAACATTCTTAGATCAGAATCTAATGGTCGTTTACCTTATTTGGTTCATAATGGTCAAAGAAAGCACCCTTGATGAGCTTAAACATGAAAATGGGTTGCAATTGCATTACCACAATAATCAAGGGTATAGGTGCATTTCTGCAGTAGGTTACTATGTTAATCCAGGAGTAGTTTTTTGGGTTTTGTTTAACTACTACGGTAGTAGACTGCACTACCGCAGTAATCGATATGTGACTGGTTTTTGGGGTTGGTCATTCACCTTTCTTAGCTAACATACGGCCATGTTATCCTCCTAGTTTGATTTCTAGGTTTCAAAACATGAGATTGAGACTGAAATAGGGTGGTTATATGTAACACACCAACCCCTGACACTTGATTGTTTAGCTAATCACAATGCGGGCCAGGCCATGTTACTTTTACAAGTACACAACTTGCAACACATTTTATTTCAATTATCTCAAGTCTTATTAATTCATAATGAGCGCATAACCCAAACAATTTAACTTTAATTAAATAAGACTATTACATGGGAGATAAAATAAAATCTTTAATCTTTATAATAAAGAAGTACATACTTGAATTTTCAACTAACAAAAGAGTACAAATCTCAAATTAAAAATTAAATTCAGCAGAAATCTTAATTTAAATAACTAAAACTTGGACAAAATACCCTTACATATGAACTTTTCAAATTTAAAATCTTATCAAATACTCAATATTCTTCATGATTCAATTTCCAAAAAAATAAGAGGAAAGGAGTGAGCACATAGCCGAGTGAATCATTCCTTAAACAATTAAGTTACTAATTCAAATCAAATGCACATCCAAATTCAAACACTTGTAAACAATTAGGCGATTCAAACAACATCTTTGGTTATTGTTGACATTATGACTAAAAGGGGTTCTAATCCCTTGATGGTCTTATCAAAATACTCTACTCTTAGATGGAGAGACAATTCATCTTGCCATATTCCATTGGATTAAGGATCTCATGTCCACATTCCAAGTATTTTGGGTTATACCCACCCACACATAGTGATGAGACCCATATGTACTTCATATATATATAAAAAAAACACTCATAGCATCACTTAGATTACTATAACAGTATGTGGTTCATAAACTTCAAAGTCTTAAACTTAATGCTCATATATTCATGAATCCAAAATCAGAATAGTAAAGTTAAGAATAAAACATTCAAAAAAGCATGAAAATAACACATAGCATGGTTCACAATTCAAATTAAACCTAAGCATGAAAACTAGGCATGACATGGTGTCATGAATACTTAAAACATGCATACACGATAACCATAATCTAAATCATGATCAAACATGTAGAAAACTAAAAATAAACATACTAAATTAAAACTAAAAGATGCATAAACATGCTAGAAACTCAAACTAGCAAAGTAGAAGTATGAGAAATCCCATTTACCTTAGTTGCTTACTTGAAGAAAATCTGGCAGAGCTTTTCTTCTTCTATACACTTCAAGAACCACCAACAACTTCAATAATGTAAAAGAAATCTAAAATCCTAACTTCTCTCTCAAAATCACTTAAGAACACAAAGAAGGAAAGGAGCTGCCAAGAAGAGGGCTAGAACAAGCAAAGATAAAAGTGTTAACTCTTTACTTTGGGATAAAGAAGAAGTGAGCACCAGGAGGTTTATATAGATTTTCAAGAGCACAATGGGGTGTCTTGGGCAGCTAGGGTGACACAAAAACATTCCAAAATCAAGGGAACAGTTTGCATATGATGGCTAGGGTTTGGTGTTCAAGGATATGATGGTTGGCTCCAATATAGTGTATTTTTAGGTTTAGGAAACTTTCTTATTCTTGTTTGCTTGGTTTCTTCTTTGTGTGTGATGGCTAGGGTTCCCCTGGTGAGCATGGATTAAACTTTGGAAACTTCTGATTAGGTTCCTTTGCATGTGTTCACACTCATACACACACATATGGGCTAGTTTTTGGTGTGTATAGACTATGAGTACACTTGATCATTTGTGGGTGGTCATGCATTCATGGGTCAACATGAATTTAATAAAAATTCATATATGATTATATAATAAGAATTAAGAACTTTAATTTATATTTTTGTGTTCACAATAGACTAATATATATTTCCAAACCATTTTTTGACTAGGGTGATCTTTAGTTCATTTACTTTCCTAATTTAGACTCCATTGAAGGGTACCAGGCAAATGAAATCCTAATTCTTGGCCAATTGTGCTAATTTTTGGATATGTTGTCTAATTGATTAGCTTATATCATCTCATGAAATTTAAGATCATTCTGAGGTCCTAAGGGTTACTAAATGAGGATTTTGGACTTGTTATGTTTGCCCCTGAAATGGACCCAATTTCATTCCTCACCCAAATGACTTCCAATTGATATTGAATTTCTCATTTCATTAAGTACAGGATTTTTAGGGTATTACAACCTTCCCTCCTTAGAAAAATTATGTCTTTGAACTTTATACATCATTAAAGATTCTTAGTGAACAAATATATGTATTTTGTCTTCATTTCGCTTTCCAGCTCTTGGGTAGCTTCTTCCACTCCATGATGCTTCCATGACACTTTAACTAAGGGAATGTCCTTAGTTCTCAAGCTTTGTACTTTGTAGTCAAGGATTATAATAGTCGTTTCCTTGACGGCTCTAAGCTGAAATGAACCTCTTCTGGATTAGTTTGACTTGATTGTTCATTTCTTCCACCAAGTCTGGCCCATTCAACACATGGTCTTCAAGCTAGACCCAACAGGTTGGTGAGCAAGGCCATCAATGAAGAGCGTCATATGGAGCCATCTTAATACTTGCTTGAAAACTGTTGTTATAGGCAAACTCTGCCACGTGTAAGTGCTTGTTCCAGTTTTCTTTAAAGTCTAGAACACATGATCTCAGCATATCTTCTAAGGTCTAGATAACTTTCTTAGACTGCCCATCTGCCTAAGGGTGAAAAACACTATACATGGTGAGTTTAGTACCCAATTCCTTTGTAGACTCTACCAAAACTAAGAGGTGAAGGGAGAGGCTCTATCAAATACAATCATTTTAGGCTCGCCATGAAGTCTTACTATTTCCTTAACATACAGTTCTCCTAGCTTACTGACTTGGTCTGTAGATCTGATTGACAAGAAATAAGCCACTTTAGTGAGATGATCCACAATCACCCAAATAGTGTCTTCTCCTTTTTGATTCTTGGGCAAACCACTGACGAAATAAATGGCAATGTTAACCCACTTCCATTTAGCGATAGGGAGTGGTTGTAACATTTCAAAGGGTTTTTGGTATTCTGCTTTCACTTACTGACAGGTCAAGCATTTAGAGACATGCTTACCCAAGCCTCTCTTCATTCTTCTCCACCAGTAAGTCTTTCTGAGGTTCTTGTACATCTTATCTCCACCTGGATGCATCATATATTTGGTTTGATGAGCCTCATCCCTCATCCATTATGGTTTATTTACTCTGTCCATTTTGGGGTACACAGATCCTCTTTCCAAGCCTTATGATATTCTCAACATCTAACCTAAAGTCAGAATGCTTACCCTATTCAACTCCTTCTTTTAGACCAACAAGCCACTTGTCTTGCCTTTGTTCCTCCTTGATCTGTTGTAGTATCCGGTTGGCACGACATGTTGTAGAGGTTGGCTTGCTTATCATTCAAGGTTATCCCCAACCTAAAGTTTTCGATCAACTGGTACATCTGGCCCTTTTGTTCCTCACGTTTGTTGAACTTTTTACTCAAGGCATCGACTACCACATTGGCCATCCCTGGATGGTAGTATAGTTCGAAATCATAGTCTTTTAGGAACTCTATCAATCTTCGTTGCCTGAGGTTCAACTCTCTTTGGGTGTAGATGTACTTCAAGTTTTCATGATTTGAAAATAGATCGAATTTCTCTCCATAAAGGTAGTGTCTCCAAATCTTCAGGGCAATTACAATGGTCACTAATTCTCGGTCGTGAGTCGGGTACTTCTTCTAATGGACCTTTAGTTGTCGTGATGCATAAGTGACTACTTGTCTTTCTTGCATCAACATTGTCCAAGTCCACTTAGCGAAACATTAGTACAGAGGGTATAAGTAACACCATGGGTTGGAGTGGCTAAGACAGGGGTCGTAGTCAATTTCTTTTTTAGTTATTGGAATTTTTGTTCACACTTCTCATCCCAATCGAACTTAACTCCCTTCCTAGTTAGCTTGGTCATAGGTTCTGCTAGTTTGGTGAAATCTTGGGTGAACCTTCTATAGTACCTAGCCAGGCCCCAAAAGCTCCTAATCTCTGTAGCTACCTTAGGTTGCTTCTAGTCTATGATAGCTTCCACCTTCTCCGGGTCTACGAAAATGCCTTTTGCTGATACTGTGTGACCAAGAAACTTGACCATCTTCATCTAGAATTAACACTTGCTGAACTTGACATATAATTGATGCCTTTTGAGGGTTTCCAACATTATATGTAAGTGTTCTAAGTGTTCAGCCTCTAACTTGGAGTAGATTAGGATATCATCTACGAATACCACCACAAATTGGTCAAGATATTGCTTAAACACTGGGTTCATCAAGTCCATAAAGGTAACCAGGGCATAAGTTAAACCAAAGGGCATCATGGTGAACTCAAAGTGTCTATATCTTGTTCTAAAGGCAATCTTGTGTATATCTGACTCGCTGATTATCAATTGGTGATATCCCGACCTAAGATCAATCTTTGAGAAATGAGTGGGTCCTCTCAATTGATCAAATAGGTCATCAATCCTTGGCAAATGATACTTATTCTTCATTGTAGCATGTTTAACTTCCGATAATTGACACAAAATCTCATAGAACCATCCTTCTTCTTTACAAATAATACCGAAGCTCCCTAGGATGATTCACTCAGCCTGATGAATCCTTTCTCCTTGAGCTCATCTAGTTGAGACTTTAACTCGATCAATTCTATTGGTGCCATTTTATAAGGAGGTATGGCTATAAGGTTAATTCCCTGGTGGAGTTCAATCTTGAACTCTAACTTTCCAGCAAGTGGTAGTCTGGGTAAGTCATTTGAGAACATATCCTTGTACTCACTAACCACTGCTAGGTCTTGATTCTCTTTAGTTCAACATGTTCTTTCTTAGAGAGTTCCTCGAACTCATTTTTCTGCCCTAAGCAGTTTAGTATGGCTATGGTTGAACTTCTCGGTAGTCTTCGCATATCTCCGTTGATTCTATAAGTCTCCCTTGAAGGTAGGGTATGGTTACTCATCTTTTAGGATAATCTATCTGGACTTGGTACTGGTCTAACCAATCCATCCCCAAGATTACATCATAGCCATAAAAAGGTATGGTACATAGGTCAATTGTTATGAGTTTATCCCTGAACCTTAGGTCACAACTTTACATTCCTTTTGATCATAGTGGTCCGTATTGGTGTGGACACATTCAAAGTTATGGGTAGTGTTTTTGTCACAAGTTGTAACTTATCAACTAGTTCTTCAGAGGTAAAAGACTTAGCGGCACATGAGCCAACAATATTCTCACAGCAACATTAAACAAATAAAATGTACCTTCTACTGCAGGGACCTAGTATTCTTGAGCCTCAACAATGAACATTTTGGCCTGGTTCTACCCACAACCCTAGTTTTGCACCTGATTGACATTTTGTTGCTGTTGCCCCCCTTGAGGGCGACCGTTCTGGCCTCCTCCCTATTATGGTTGTTACTGAGGAGCCTGAGTAAGAGTAGTCGAGCAATCCCTAGCAAGATGACCCTTTTGTCTACACACATAGCACAAACCTTGCCTCTTAGCCTGTTCCTTAAACTTACTTGTGGTTTGCCCCTATTTCTGTGGTGTTTTTCTAGCATTTTTGGTTTTCTTCTAAGACCAATGATCTTTATCACTATCGGGCCTTTTATTCTTTCACCTCATTTGTTGTTCCAGGTTGAGTTCCTGTTCCAGTGTTAGAGTTTTTTCCAAGACATCTTTATATGTCTTTAGGCCCAAAGTCTTTACGATCTTTCGAATCTCCATCTTAAGACCATGTGCGAATTGATTGGCCTTCATTTTCTCCTCCCTGATTAGATTTGGTGAGAATTTGGCTAGTTCAATAAACTTTCTTTCATACTTAGCTATAGTCATCTCTCTTTGGTTCAATCGAACAAAATCTTCCTATAGCTTGCTTTAGGTTGCCTCTGAAAAGAACTTTTCATAAAAGATCTCCGTAAATTTCTCCGAGCTCATGGCATCAACATCTGTATTAGGGTCTATCCTCATCATATGCCACCAACTTCTGGCTGGTCCCTTGAAGTGGTGTGTAGCCAGTGCGACCCTTCTTGACCTAATTACCTTCAACACATTCAGATGTTCTTCCATCTCTTGATACTAGTGTTCCGCCGTGATACAGTCAGTTGTACTGTCAAAATGTGGAGGGTGGAGATTTTGTAGCTCCATCAACATCTTCATCTATTTTTTCATCATCTTGATCCTCCTGAGCCCTCTGACATTTAGGAGCTTGGGCCACAGGTGCTAGTTGCTAAACCTAGATGGGTTTAGGCACTTGAGGTTGAGGTACTGCCTGAGGGAGTATTTGGGGTAGTGTCATCATCAGTTGATCCATAACCCTCTAAGCCATTTCATTCATCATATTCTCCATTTAGGTATTTCCTGTTCCCTCTACTCCGCCTCGCTAGAAGTGGTGGATCGACTAGCATATCTTCTTGTTCTAGCCATTGTCTACAAGTTTAACACCTTGTCAACATTTGCTTCATCAAATGTTCGTACTATCATGACTCTAGATTCATGTCTCTAAGTTCTCGATTTGCTCAGTGGCCTAACAGTTTATACTTCTAAGTTCTTTTTGTTCTTGGGTACAAGACTTGGTTTCATGACATACATATAAACAATCCAAGCATACTTTTCAAATAATCATATAATCAAGGAATTTCATGCTAGCATAGCAAAATTCCATACTTGCATCTAAGCTTTCAGGTTCAAGTGTCTCATACCACTCTACCCCTTATACTAAGACTTTCACTTAGAAAATTGTCACACCTAAACAATTTCACAAATGTCTCGATAACTAAGGTTTTTCGAACCCATTGTACCCGATCGTCCCATAACAGCCAAGCATAGAGAAACAAGTTCTTTCGAAGTTACAGACCATTCACCAAACATGTTCTGTCATTCTTCGAGTCTAGGTTTCCTTTATGACCTTGAATTCCTATGCGTCCCATACCACATAGAAACCATAGTCATAGAACTTTTTTGATCTCTTGTCCTGAACAAACAAGATTAAGTTCTCACACATTTTCAATCTCTAACTTATATCCTAAAGTTATATGTTTTTGATCCACTGGCCCACCCAAGTTTCTATCTAAGGTCACTTCCCTAGACCCAGGGTTTCAATCTGGTTGACTCACAACCTCTGTCTAGTCAAGATACCACCTTAGGCATCTTTTTCAACTTCTATTCAATTTCTTGCCCTAAAATTTTCACCTTCTAATTTTCTTTTATAGAAAGTAAGAGTGTTTTTCAACTCGGACCACCCGTACAAGCTCCAGATCAGGCAGTGAGACCGAAGTTTGCTTAGCAACCGCGCTTTCTAGGGTAGGATAACCCACCTCCCTTTCAAAGTTTAACTTTACTCAGGACAAGGCTTACTTACTATCAGCTCAACTTGTATTCTCTGTATCCAAACAAAACAATTTAAAACATATCTTTCCTTTTTGAAAAAACTTTCCAAAATAGTTTTCAATTTCAAAATAGAAGGTAGGTTATTCAAGTTTCAACTAAAAACATAGGTCAAACCTAATTGAGTTAATGCATTCTATTTCTTATACCACCATTGGTATAAGATTAAACTTTGTAATTCTAGCCCAACAACACATGTTTATGGTTAACTTTCTATTTCTAGCCTAATATTTCTAATAACTGAGCTATGATACCACCTTTGTAAGACCCCAACCCCTGAGACTTGATTGTTTAGCTAATCACAAGGTGGGTTGTGCTATGTTACTTTTAGAAGTACACAACTTGCAACCCATTCTATTTTAATTTTCTCAAGTCTTATTAATTCACAATGAGCACACAACCTAAACAATTTAACTTTAATTAAATAAGATTATTACATGGGAGATTAAAAAATCTTAAATCTTTATAATAAAAAAGTACATAGTTGAATTTTCAAATAACAAAAGAGTATAAATCTCAAATTAAAAATTAAATTCAGCGGAAGTCTTAATTTAATTAATCAAAACTTGGGCAACATGCCTCTACATATAAACTTTCTAAATTTAAAATTCTATCAAATACTCAATAGTCTTTATTATTTAATTTCTTGAAAAATAAGAGGGGAATGGGTGAGCACATAGCCAAGTGGACCATAACATAAAGAACTAAGTTACTAATTCAAATCGAAAACACATCAAAATTCAAACACTTGTAAACAATTAGGCGATTCAAACAACATCTTTGGTCATTGTTGACAATAAGACCAAAAGTGGTTCTAATCCCTTGATTTTCTTATCAAAATACTCTACTCTCGGATAGAAAGAAAATTCATCTTATCATATTCCATTGTAATAAGGATTTCATGTCCACATTCCAAGTATTTTGGGTTATACCCATCCACTGTAATACCCCAGAATTTTGTTAAAAAATTTAAAATAAATAAAATAAGTCAAATAAATTAATTTCGAAGATTTTAAGAAATTTTGGGTGCAAATGGTGGGTTGGCACATGAAAAATAAAATAAATTAGAAATATAGTGAAAATTAAACAAATAAAACCTTAATTTGATAATTAAATAAAAAAATTAAGGTTTAGTAAAATAAATAAATAAAAATAAAATATAAATACACATATAGGTTAATATGGGTATGAATAAAGTGTATAATAGCACAAAAAAAGTGAATACTACATATTATGGGGATATGTACGTAGAAAAAATGCATATAATTAAATAAAATGTATTTATTAAAAAATAAATCAAACATTATGTGAATATTAGTGTATAAACATAATTTATTATCTGAAAATAAAATATGAAATAAATAAAATACATGAAAATGAAAAATATTGATTATTTAATAGCATTAATTAAATATTAAAGAAATAGAAATATATAAAATAAATGCAATATTAAATAATTAGAAAGGGGAAAAATTTTGCAAATCATTTATATGGAAGGGAATCAAATTTTTATTAATTTAGAAGTGTCCAATTGGCTAAAATTCGGATTATAGAAGCTTTAGGAAGCAATTTTGTAATTAGAAACAAGATCCAACGACC
>JAJIYU010017834.1:0-11487 GCA_030144865.1 Tinospora cordifolia | reverse complement strand
AAACATAGCAAGAAATCAAAATCATATGGGCCTAAGGTTATGTAGAAAGGAAGAATTGAAAGAAAATAGATATATACAAAGATAGCAGAAACAAAGGAATATATATATATACTTGAGGAATGTCCATGAACTAACCAAACTTTCCTGATATTTGTCAGCAGCATGACCAACTTCCTTTTGCATTATGGAGTTATACCTCCTGTCAAGTCCAGCACGCTTTAAAAGAAAGGCTCGGGCAAGAGGCTTTCCAGAGGAAGAGAACCTTCCCTGTAGAGCCAAAATAGTCTTTGCAGCTAGTAATTGGGTTTGGAGAGATTCTGAATTCCTGAGGCAAGAAATGAGAGCATCAATTGCTTCTTCACGGTACATGCTCATCTTTCTTGGCTCCGCCTACAGAGCAAGACATGATTAGTTTCATTATCATCCTATAGTTACAGTTAATAGTTACTTTTATGCATGAGGGCAGTCATTGGAACTTTCCCCTGAATGTTTTTAGACTCTTCAACATTCAATCCTCCCAAAACCAAAGATGATTCATTTGGTTGACATGGATAAAAAAGAGAAAGATTCAAATAGCTTGACTCTTTTGATTTTAGGAGCTATTCTATTTATCAATATTCTCTTTCTTCTACTCATTTGTCTCCACTCTTTGATGGTTCTTCACAATAAACTATAAAGGTCCAATAAAGAATTTAGAGCAAAAACTTTTAGGGGGATCCAAACCAGGAGATCTAGCTGAAGAAGGAGACCGGCAACAACAGGGCATTGATCCTGGAGCGCTGTTTGAAGATACACAAGTAGGGTGTGCATTATACTGAAGGCACCTTGATCCTTTATTATATGTAGAACTTGCTCATTAAATGTCCTCCTGCAGTGGCAATGAATCCATAAAGCTTGTCAAAGTTCCAGGCAATCAAATTGGGAGCAACGGGGATTAGATTTGTAATAGGAAGGTGAGACATAAGTAACAAATGAGAGATAAGCAAACTCTTTCCAAGGAGGTTTCAATATAAGACCTCCAACTAATAAAGCTTCAGTATCAGTTAGAAACTCCTTGAGCCAAAAGCCACAATTTATAAATAGAAGCACCTAGATACATCAAGCTGACATAGACATTACATTTGCAAGAGGTGGCTGTGAAAAGTTCAAATCTGATTTTAGATCAAGTTACCTGTTTAACTTAACCAGCTCGGAGAGAAAATGAACAATCTGAAACCGCTCTCCATCATCAGTTCCCATGAAGCTCTCCAAAACAGGAGCCAATTCGGCCTTATCTGCAATAATATTTCTATGCTTCCCATTCTTCTGCATACATCTCAACAAGATCCCAACTGCACCAATTCTCTCCTCCGCAGATTCAGCCTCCAAGCATCCAACAACACTTTCAACGGCTTTTGCAGAAATCACAGAACGAGCACCAGCAGATGCACTTCCCTCCTCTTCACCTCCTAAGATCTGTCCCAACAGAAGTAAAGACGCAGTGTTTGGGCTTAAGCACATACTAACAGTGCCTACTTCTTTGTTCCCAATTACCATTAGAAGGGATTCAACCATGTCCATTTCAATTAAGTTCACTGTGGAAGGTTTCAACAAATAAACTAACACAACTGCCTCCACTAGGCCCTTCTTGAAAAGTGCAACTATACCATCCACATCTGATTCAACCCTGGTAAGTGTCTGGATCACGATTTTATCTTTCGATCCCAGCTCGCAAAGGAGAAACACTGTGGCTTTCAAAACCCGAGGATCAACGGAATTGAAAAGAATCTCAACAAAGCCATTAATAACAGCGGGCTTTGCAAGCATCGCTTGGATATCTGATTCCATGTTGGATTCCTTCCAGAACTGTTCTACTCTAAGGACGGCTGCCTCTGACTCGCTCAATATCTCAGACATACAGAGATTGTTGATTGCTAAGCGTAGCTCAGTTGCTGTACCATCAACTTTGGCCCGACTAGTCACATTGGTTGGAGAAGGCGGCCTTGTAGAATTGAACAATGAGAAGGTTTTTGGAAGCGGGTTTTCGGATTGGATTTGGGTGGAACCAGGATTTTGTTCTTGCCAACTTGCAATGAGCCGTTTGAGAACGTAATTGCTTTTTGGCAATTGGGTGCTCTGCAGCTTCTGGCGTGTGATCGGGCACGTTGAATTGCCTCTCTCTAGCCACTCTTCGATTGCTCTGCGCTCATAGGTCTGACCCGTCTCGAGAGTAACCGGGTCGACAAATAGATGACTTGTTATAGGGCAGACGAAGTCCTTTGGAGGGGTATGCTTTCCACCCGGAAGATTATCAGAATCAGCCATGGGAGGACCTGTTGAACTGAATAAAAGCAAAAGAGGAAAGAACAAAATTGTATACACTTATATAAGGAAGAGAGCAGCAGATGATGAAACGGTGTTAAAAGGGTATCTCTTAGATTGCATACCAACTGGTATCTGAGCAAATGTTTTGTTTCTGCTTTTGGAATTGTGTCTGCTTAGGTTCAAACAATGCTGTTTTTCTGTTCTTTTCCTACAAGACACCAAAAACCAAAAAGAGTTAAAACACTTAAAATTTTGAATATATCTTTTCTCTAAGAATGCTTTGTTCGAGAGTATCGATTCTCAACTTTACCTCTACTTCAGTTTCAGACTCTGAGGACGATGATTCAGATTCAGAATAAAAGTTTGAATGTGATGGCGTTTCCAATCTCTTTGTAGTGGAAGAAGCTTGGTTGGTGAAGAAATCTGAGGAGACTCTTTGAGGATGAAATGGTGGAGATGTTGCATTGCTATTGATGCTACTACTGCTAGAGAATTCGGTTGACCTTTCTTCACCTTCTCCCCATATTGGCTGCCAGCATTTACAAAGATGTTATTTTTTTGGCTGTAGCTGAATAGGCAAAAAAAAAATTAACTAAGTGTTCATGAGAATCAAAAGCAGCCAGAAAGAACAGACGACTAGGCGTTTTAATAGTCCTAGTATATTCCAAAACAGATTAAATAAATAAATAAAATATTGACGACCCATCTTTCCGCAACAAGAACAGCGAATATATCACCAAATATTTTAAGAAAAAAATAAAATTTAATTGATAGCTTTCTTTCCAGCAAGAACTCCCGAACAATGAAAAATTAAATCTTTCAAATTCATAATAACCAGGCAACTTATTTTTTTTCATGGGAAGCATTTTTTTTTAAGATAAAATTAAATTATTTAAATGATAATAATTAGAGGAATTCATGCTTTCAGTGAGAAGCTTTAATTTTGTAGAAATTTTAGCTTTTCCTATGATTATATTCGTAAGGACTTCATTTTATTTGATCACCATTGATGACACAGTTGCTTTTTACCTATAGAAACATGTTAAATTGATAGTTACAGTTATAAATTTTTTTTAATGAAATTTTGATATTCATAATAGAGTAAAAGGTCGAAAATAAAAAGTTCAAAAGTCACATTTAAAACATCCTTTCACAACATACATTATTATCAAATGGCTTTGTGTATTAATTTATCATCTCGGGTAATTTAACAAAATATAAAGGTGATGTGTACTGCATTTAGGATGTACATGTAGTATTAATATGATAATTACTAGTTTAGAAATTAATTATTTAAACTAACACCCTTAAGGATAGACTTTAGTTTGCCCTTGGAGCCATCCCTTCCAGGGCGCCCACAGCGTGTGATGCCCCACTGTGGGCATCTTGTAGGATTGCACGCCGCCCTGCCCCGTGAAATGCATTCATTGTATATTTTTTTTTTTACTTTTGTGTGTGTGCTTTTTTCATTATTATATATTTTATTATACTTTTTAAAAATTTGGAATTATTTATAAATTAAATAAATAAAATTTTTATGAAGCCTACTATGATAATAGATAAAATTAAATTAAATAAATAAAAATTAAAAATTAAAAATATTATTTTTTGTAAAATTAAATTTATTAATTTTTGTAAAATAAAAAAGTAATGAAAAATTAATTAATTTATTTATAAGATATATATTGTAAAAAATAAAAGTATATATTTAATTTGATTGCAGATTCCATCTATCCAACCTTAAAAAAAATATTATGAAAGAGACTAAAATAAAATAATGATGTGGTATGACCAATAAACTTAACAAAGGAGATAATCACTATAGAATGTAGATGCCCTCAAGAAGATGAGGTCACGGTAGTTCTTTTAGCCACATTTCCATTTAAGCAACATGAAAATTATATTAGACTCACCTAAAGGAAAAGCTAGAGGGAATATAAGCTCAAACATGATAAAAATATCTTTGAATTCTAGGATGGACAAAATAAAAATCATGACCCTTTCAAAAGGATATCACGAGGAATTCTAACTATAGTTACGTGTTTTCTCTGAAAACAAATCAAGAACTTGCTTCGGAGTTGCACGGAAACTTCCATCTCCATGTAGTCAAGCCTGTTCTACTTTTGTTTGACCAAACTAAACTAATTACTAAACAAGAAAAGTTCTTGGGCCACATGACGAAAAAACAAAAGGAAGAGCTTACTAAAATATAAGATTCACACATTTTTAAAGACAACGCGTTAGTCTCTAACAACAAGAATAAGAGACGCTAACTAGTCTCTCGGAAAGTTTCCACACTGTTTCGTTCAGCTATCCTCCAAACTCACGCTGGAGGAAAAAAATAATAAACTATTCAAACATCAAAATTCACAAGAACGATTCAAAATAAAAGTTTAGAATTCATTAGTTTTTTTATTAACAAAATAAGTTTTCAATACAAAGTTTTAGAAAGCTGTCTTACATTTTAATAAACAGATCACGATTTTAAAGTTTTTCAAAATTTTCAGCATAAAATTGGAATGGGCATTATAAACCAAAGGAAGTTTTACTTTTGAAAGCACTTAAATCCTGCCAAATGGGGTTTAAGGAGTGAGAAATCAAACCACTTCAGATTTTCTAAAAGCATCTTCAATGAAATTATCAAGTGAAAATAATATTAATAACATTGGATAGGAAATAGATAAAAAGGAAAGGAAAAAAGAAACCTTTTCACTGCGTCTGCTCACGCTCATTGTCAAACCTTTTTGATAACAAAAAGAGGTTATTAAAATCACCGCATGTTGGATGACTATGTATCATTTACTCAGCAAATTATATTTTTGAACCAAAAAAAAAAAGAAATTAAAGAATATTTAGTATATCATTGACAGTGACAACTCTAATCGTTGCCACTCCCCTTCAAAATTTAACAATAGACTCAAATCCGCTAAACTCCCTCTCGAAGGTTCCAGATCATGGGAAAACCAAAATCTTAAAGCTTAGAAAAACCACAAGCGATTTTGAAGCATCAACCGACGTCGCCATTAAGATTCCTAAATGCATATCAAGGTTTTCGCAAGTGATCAGTCAACAGTGTGCAATCCAACTCCGATAAAAATCTGAAACGATGAAAAGAAAATGGTAAAGGAAAGAAGCTGTATATTACATTATACCGTCCGTTTCTCAGTCCGATTGCTTCCACCTCGATCTTCTCGTCCATGCGGTAATCCAATTCTCTTCCTTCACGAAAACTCGTCAAGATCAATCCCGGCACAGAAACAGTTCGAGTTCCGTGGTCTCTATCGTCCAACACCTCCTTAAAATATGGAACGAAAACCTTACAATTCTCGTCAAGAACTTCCTCGTAACACCTCTCCAATTCCTTCAGCTCCGTTGCTTGATCCTCACTGAGTCTAGAAAACGTCCTCGCACTGGAGCCTACGAGAATGGCCTCACCATATCCCTTCCTTTCTCGACTCGAATCCTGCGGCATTGACCCCGACGAGAGAATCTCCGATCTCCGATCATTGAACCATTGCAGAACCGGCACGAGATGGAACAGGAAGATCTCCTCGAAGAAAACCGGAGCAATCTCCGTTCTTGCCAACAGCGGATCGAAGTAGAACACATCGAGCAGCTGGAAAGCCGCGTCAACCGGTCGGCGGGAGAGACTGTAGATTAATGAGAGAATAAGAGCGGAGAACGCGCACGGGGGACTAGAGAGCACTAGCTTTTCCACCGGCCGAAGAGAGGAGGATCTCCCGGACTGACCGGCGGTGGTGTCAATAGCGCGCTCGATGCTTTGAACGGCGACGCAGAGATTTCCCGCGAAGGCCTCGTCGATGGAGAGAAGCTTCCGGTGATATGCGCCAAAGATGCGGTTGCGAAGATCAGAGTGAGAGAGAATTTCGGTTATTGAAGCGGTGGCGCAGTGAAGAATTCGCGCCGCAGTGGTGGCCATGACTTTCGGTTTCGGTAGCGGAGAGCTCTTCTGTTTTGATTTTAATTTTTGGAGGGGAACCGAGGGGTATGGTTAGAAGAATTTGGAGCTGTTTTGGGCGGGTAATAACGAAAATACCAGCCTCGTGTTTTTGCGTAAACTACGGGGCGGCTACATATGAAGGACCGAATAGACCTTTTCAATGAACAACATAAACACAACATCGATTAGTATATATTTATTTGAAACTTGGGGCAAAGCAAGCCGTCTGGCCGGCTTGAACTCATTCCTTCATACGCACAAGCGCCCAAAGGCTACATTTAAGAGAGCAATTCACCTTCCAGTTGTCCTAAGCGCCTAGTAGAATGTCTCTATCGTTGTTGGTTTGCTTTATAATATAATATGCATGGATAATGAGAAATTGATTATTTTGTCGCCATCGATGCACTTCACCACCACGCCTTCTAGGAAATTAATGGATTAGAGCTCCGAGCTGCACCATTCGTGTAAAGTTGGTGCCCTCACGCCGATGTTCTTCATGTCGGTAATATTGGCTGTTGGAGAATTGAAAAGAAGTGTTAGAACACAATGTCAAACCTAAAAGCTATAGGGTAAAAGTAGAGGGCCAACTATTCAAAAGCACGCAACACAAAAAATAAAATGAAAATCATATGGAAAGATCAATTGCATTAAGGATGAAGAACAAATTCTTACTTCGTGGTCTATGTCAACCATGTTGCAAGTTTACCTTGGTGCAGAGAAACCAGAACAACTTGATGGCAAGTTTTGTTATAACCTTTAACAATTATATATCACTTTAAGAAAACATTTCCAAAGCATATCGAGCATTAATGATTAGGCTGCAATAGTCTTTAGGACATGGCAGACCAACTAGTGCGCAACCTCTAGTTATTTAGCATAAACGACTGAAACGAGATTTGGAAGGATTGTTGTTGGATCAAGTTTGCACAGTTATAACTAACTTTGTTCTACTTCAGCAGTTCTCAGAAGTCTATGCGTCCAGTATGCTCAATTGAGAAATTTATATGAAAATTTTACAAAACAGCGTTGATATAGTTATTCTAGCAGTTCAGGTGAGTAAGTAAATTAATGTCAGTCTATAAATCAGCCAACTTGACTCTATTTTATCAAAAGCCAGACCACTTCAAGCCCAAGTCTAGTAATTTTTAGACCCCTTACACAAAATACTCCAAAATGAAATCATAGCAGACTACAAAATGTAGTGCAAGTTCAACCTACTTGGATGATATTCAACCTATAGTGCTGACAAGTGAAATACTCTGTAATACCGAAACCTGATGACAGCATCGCAAGTTCGTCCTGCACTTTGAAGCTAGCTTTATTTTCACTAAGTGAAGACTCTACTTTAAGTCCCACATTTTGGGCACTTCCTTCTAATTCGCTACTGTCAGAATACTACAGAAGAAATGGACTATTCCTACATCATTGGGTTATTCATCATTATCTTTGAATCATTGAGAACTTCACCCATTACATTCATAAGAAAATGGCTGTAGTTCAAGTAACGTTTTTCTCAGTGAGGAAACATCTATTTTGCATAAGGAGGGCCTAACATTTTCTTCTATGGGTACGATTCCTAAATAACAAACAGTTCTATCATGTCTTATGACACATACGAAATAGGGCATTCCGTAGAACAGCACAAGGCAATAGATTATTTCTGTTCGTATGAAATACATGGATGCATACATCTGATCAACAAATCTCCCACTACGAACAATCAAAATTGTAAGTTCAAATGCTAGAAATATAAGAAACAACAAACACTTTCCACCAAATTAAAAAACTAGAAGAAGATAACTGATATTACATACCAATCATTTATCTAATGATGTTTCTTTCCGTAATTGCATACCGATCATTTATCTAATCATGTTTCTTTATCACAAGATAGTAGAAAGATCAGGAACAAAATAAATTACAACTTAAAATCTGAACGGTTGCAATATTGAGAGGATAAAGGTTCCACAAAATTTAAAAAAACACATACCAGCATGTATTTCAGAGGTAGCAGCTGCCGTGGCATCAACAATGACGGTAACAGAATTGTAGTCCAATGCTACTGCATCATAAACTGTCTGTCTAATACAATTTGGGGTTTGAACTCCTAGAAATAAAGGAATCAAAAGGATCTAAGTTACTTATACACAATTGAAACCCCAAATTACATAACTTTGAGATATGCCATTAGAAAGCATCATTTACCTACAACAACCAAATTATCAATTCCAGTGCATTGAAGAAACGAATGAAGGTGCGTGCAGAAGAAAGCGCTAAACCGGGTCTTCACCAACTTATAATCCCCTTCTTGGATCACGAGACCATCAACCAATTCAGCACCTTCGCTTCCCTTAATAAGAGGCCCTGATTTTCCTTCCCCGTACAAGTGTCTACGGAAGAGCTCTACATCTCTTCCCATTGCATCATGCTCGCGAACAACCTACATTATTCCATTCTTCCATGATCATTTCAATCATGCGAAGCATTTGTTTAAGAAGTCTAGATGGACAATCGTGAATTTTTCACACTTTCAAGACAAAATTATTGATTCATAGGGTTATTGATTGTTTGATCAAATTTAAAATGAGTGATTGAGTTCTCAGGGTTTATTAGTTGCTTGATCAAATGCAAAACAAGTAATTTTTTTCTTCTACAATTTCATATATTACTTTTTGTTCTTGTTTCTGGATATTTGAAAAATAATTTAGCAAAAAAAAAAAGGGAAATTCCTTCTGCTTCAAGGAAAATCA
Source organism: Tinospora cordifolia (assembly GCA_030144865.1). Classification (NCBI taxonomy): domain Eukaryota; kingdom Viridiplantae; phylum Streptophyta; class Magnoliopsida; order Ranunculales; family Menispermaceae; genus Tinospora; species Tinospora cordifolia. The sequence continues at coordinate 2,472 of JAJIYU010017834.1, read as the reverse complement.
GTAGGACATAGAAGTTTAGATAATCTTGAAATAGCAAACTAAATAAGTTTTCAATCATCAGAAAATAGACGAAGGATTGGAACAAGAAATTAATCTTGTGACAGTTCGATTGACTGAGGGAAGTACCCAAACTACGAGGATGCCACGGTGTCTTGCAATATCTACAGCTTTTACAACTGAAGAAACTATAGCTTCTCCTCCTCCAACACGAGACTGCCCGGTTCGAACTATAAAATCTTTCTGAAAATCATGAAAAGGAATTTAAGAAAAGAAAATTAATAATTAAGCAATTAGATTTTTTCTTTTTTTTGAAGCTGGATATTGAAATTGGGAAAATTCTCCATCTTTTCCCCTTCAATGGGAATGGTGAGAACCTGCATGTCTACAACGAGCAGAGCAGTTCTTTTCCATTTATCTTCCGCCATGGCCGCTCGCTGCTCCTCTGGCCCAGATCGTTTACAAGTCTTTTCACTCTCTTCCCGGCGCACGCTCTGATAAACACTTTCGGTACCATACTCTTCGCAAGTTGCAGTTTGGTCCACACGATGACATAACATTATTATTATTATTATTATTACTTGTGCAAGGTAGATTTGGATTGAATTGAAATTACATAAAATTACATGGAGTATCACTAAAAATATAGTTATCCCGGCAAAAAGGATAGGAATAAAACTAATGTTTCCCTATAGTTGTTGTGATTGAAACTGTAATAATTTCATTTAAAATTTTAAATAACCTTATAATTTTAATTATTAATAGAAATAAATAAAATTGATTATACGATCGTTTTGTTTAAATTCTTTCATACTTACCTCATCCTGTTGCTGTCAAATTCTATGTTGTCTATTGTAGTAGTTGTAGGTTGATTGCATGTGGTCCAAACTAGAGTAGTGAAATGCCACAAAATTGCTTAAGATCCCATCTTCTTCGTCTTGAATGTTATCCACTTGTCACTCAATGCAAAATTCATTGATTTCTTTTTTAGTGTGTTTGCACATTCAATTTGTATTTGTCTCGGCCCCCCACATTCATGACATTTTATGTTTTTGGATTTTCTGTCAAACTTGGAAAGTTCTTTTATGTTTTCTTCCCTTCATCGAATCTATTTTTGGGCACATAATTCTATTTTTGTATTTCTTTAGAAATCTTAAGAAGTTTTTTGTGATCATTGTTATTTCATCTTCCTTATTATCTGAGCATGTTTCAGCCTGAAGTGCAATGTTTTTTTTCCACCTTATAAGTTGTTATTCCCATTTCATACGTTTGAAGACATCCCATGAGATCATCAAGACACATTTTTAGTCATATCTTTGGCTTATTCAATAGCAATCACTTTAGCAGCAAACCTCACAGGTAAAGACCTTAAAGTCTTTCTTATTAGCTTTTCATCTAATAATTTTTCGCCCAATTGAAAAGCTTGGTTTGCAATATCTCTCAACTTACTGTTGAAACTAGAGATGGTTTCATGGTATTCCATCTTCAATAACTCAAATTGAGAAGTTAAGAGTTGTAATTTGGAAATGTGTGTCACACTGGTTCCTTCATGGACAATTTGTAGAGTTTCTCATGCAACTTTAGTAGTTTTACAAGTTGAGATTAATTTGAATTGTTCAGTTTCAGCAACATTGAATATGGTGTTGAGAGCTTTGGAGTTTGCCAGGCACAACCTTCTTTCTTCTTCGGTTCAATCAGTTTTTGATTTAACTGCAGCATTGTTTTCAGATGTTGGTTGTGCCCATCCATCTACAATAACTCTCCAAGCATATTCATCTAAAGATCGAATGAACATTCTCTTCTTTGCTTTCCAATGCCTTTTTCTAGAAGTGGTGGTCGTGTTATGAATCCTCCTTCTTTGGGGTGATTTCTTGCTGGAATTTCGTGACTCATTTTGTCCCTGTTGACTTGGATCTCACCTGCTAAGTTAAAGGCTAAACAAGAAGGTGACCCACTCTGATACCAATTGAAAGATCTAGAATCACGTCAATAATTGATTACCAGTTGTAAATAGATAATAATTTTAGTCAGCCGTGAATACTCCGACAATGTAGTCAGTAAAGAACACAAAACAGCTGGTTACATAGTTCGGTCAGTGCCTACGTCTGCGGGGCCTTGTCTAGATCAAGTATTCTACTATAAGATTGTAAGATACACCACTTACAATAGGAGAACCAACCTGTAGCAACACTCTAGAAACAAAAGTCCCAACTAGCTTCTCTCATATTTGAAGAAGATGCCAAACTCTGTTGACTAGATCAGCCACTGAAGACAGTACCTCTTGCCTTAATGATTTTAACACTTCACTTAGAGTTTATAGCTTCTTACAATAAACCTGTTAGCTGCATAGCATACTAATTATAATATAGGTATTTTATGTATAATATGCATTAGTGTAATAGAAAAGTTAGTGTATTTGCTTATATTTAGTATAATATGCATTTAGAGCATTGTTGCATCATTTTAGCATGATTT
>JAJIYU010017833.1:0-11495 GCA_030144865.1 Tinospora cordifolia | reverse complement strand
AAAGTTGAATTTTTCTTTACCTTTAAATGCCTTGATTTTATTAAATGTGAAATTGCACTATTGAATTTATTCTAAGGCATGTGGTATTGAAAAATAGAAAGTCAAGTGTGTCGCTTGTAAAGTAACATGACCCAACCCGCCAATTGGTTAAGTCTACCGTCAAAGGAACGGTGGTTATGTCCAAACTCTCAAATCAAAGAACGTGGGGGTTGGGGTGTTACACTTATTTATTGAAATAATGAATTAAATATTTAGAATGATCCACTAGGCTTTGTGCTTATCCCTTTTTTTTTTCTAATTTTTAGGAAATTGATAAATAGAGACAACATGATAGCCACATAGGTCTTATTTTACTTATAATATTTTCTTTTAAAAATTTTATTTAATTGTAAGGCATGTTGGCCTAAATTTGGTTATTGATTCCATTGTAATAGCCACAAAGGCTATGCACTTTTAAATTTTGGAAAGAATTAATGATAAGCAATTATTTTATTTAAATGTTTGAAAAATTTTATTTTTTTGAATCATTGCATGAGTAGGGTTTTGTACCTCTTATGTTTAAATTAATGAGATGAAATTTTTATTAAGATTACTTGTTACTTTATTAAGCAATGTTTATGAGATAATGATACTCAGGAAATCCCAGAGATGTAGGACTAAAATGGAAAGAGTGAAAGATGGAAATAATGTGACACTGGCCCGCCTTCGGACAAATTAGCGGAATCCATGCTATCAAAAAACAAAGAGAAAGGAATTTGAGGGAGGTGGGGGGTTACAAGGACGCATAGGAATTTGGGGGTATGGAGGAATCTTGGGCTTAGAGAATGACGGGCCATGTTTGGCAAATGCTTAGTGACTTTGGATGAACTTGTTTCTCTATGCTTTGCCCGTATGGGACGGTCAAGTATAGTGGGGCTTGGGAAACCTTAGTTGCCGAGACATACACAAAATTGTTTGGGTGTAGTGAGATCTTCGAGTGGAAGTCTGTGTTGATGGGCAAGGGTGGTACGGGATGCTCAAACTCAAAGGCACAGATGGAAACTTGGAATTTCGCTATGCTAGCCTAAACTTGTATGATTGCTTGACTGATTGAATGCATGGTATGCTTGTCTAGATTCACGAGAATATCACATGCTTTTGATTATGAGACCAAATCCTGTACCCCACAACATTAGAGAAACTTGAAACCTTCAAACAAACCCTTAAAAAATAAACTACTAGGCCACTAGATGAATCAAAAACTTAGAAACATGAATCTAGAGTCATGATAGTGCAAATGAAATGAAAAGCTTGGGAAAACGAACTCGATGAATGAATATGGATGGGACACCTATCTTCTCAAGTCTGGAAAAACATTTTGTATCTCCAGGATAAAGGAAGACGGTTTGTGGACCCCATATTATAATTCTTTTAACTCTTTCATTATGATATCTTATTGGGTACTAAGATGGCTTTTGAATTGTAGATTATGGCTGGATCCAAGAGATATGCAACCAAAGTTACAACATCAGACGAGACTAGATAGCAAGGACAAGAGGCACAAATTAGTATGGCTAAGATTCAAATGGAGAATTTGATGACAGAGGTCGCTAGGAGGGTCATAGAGCAGATTATGAGGGCATTACCTCAAATTATACCATAAGCCGTGCCACAGCTGCGAGTATAAGAATAGATTTTGGTGCAGTAACTAGTACCAGTGTTCAAGGTCCTAGTCCATTAGAGGGCACGTGAAGATATGGAAGACTAGGAACAAAAGGATATGTTGATGGAGTTGTAGAAACTCTATCCCTCTCAATTTGATGGAACTTTTAACTGCATGATGACAACCCATTGGTATCAGGAGTTGGAGGAACACTTGGATGTATTCGGGGTAATGGGTCCTCGTAGAGTGGCACTAGCTACCCATTAGTTCAAGGGACCAACTAGAAGTTGGTGGTGGATGCTAAAGGTTGATGCAAATTCTAATGTCAGACAGATGAACTACGATGAATTCAAAGAAGTGTTCTATGAGAAGTTATTTCCAGAAGCTATGCTGAGAATGATGCAGTTGAATTTTGTTAGATTTAACCAGAGAGAAATGATAGTGGCCGAATATGAGAGAAAATTTATTGAACTGGCCAAATTTTTACCTAAGCTAATCCATGAGGAGAAAATGTAGGCCAACTGACATGGTCTCAAGATTGAGATCCGAAAGGTGATAATGCCATTGGGCCTAAAGATGTATAAAGACATCTTAGAAAGGGCATTAATATTGAAGCGCGAACTCAATTTTGAACAGAAATTGAGGAATAGGAACAAGAAGCTACAAGACCATCAAAAGGTGGGAAATTAGAATAAGAGACGAAACACCAATCAAATGAACGATGGATATAAGGTGTCCCTGGCTTGGAACCAACCCAAATGTGAATAAAAAGGAACATTTGGAGCAAGCTAGGTGCAAAGGACTATACTTCCACTGTAACCATTCAGAACATATAGCAAAGTTCTTTCCTGCCAAAGACCAAGCTCTTCAACAACAACAACCAAGGAACTAGAATCAGGGCCAAGGGCCGCAAGGCTAGAGTGTTGTTGTTGCTAATGTTCCCAAAGATCAAACCCCTCAATAGTAGCACAATTAGTATGTTCAATAAACCATTAGGACAATTTATATTTTTGGGGAACAGTAAGTAAGCTATAATACCTAGAATTTTTTCGAAATTATTGCAGGAATAAATTTGAGAATTTGAATAAAATAAGATTTTTATTTCCAAATTTTTCACTAGGAATGTCATTGAATAGAGAAATATGGGTGTATTTTGATGATCGAGAGTTAAATCCAACTAGAATTGAGCATAGAGTACCCCCTACCAAGGATTGATGACCTATTTGATCAAGTGAGAGGAACCACTCATTTCTCAAATATTGATATTATGTCAGGATATCACCAATTGAGAATCCGAGAGCCAAACATATACGAGATGACCTTACTTGAACATGATCTATTTTATGGGCTCAAACATTTGTATCCTTAGGAGAAATTAGTTCTTCACTAAGTCCTATAAGTTGCGAATTATAGTAAAATCCCTTGGCCATGTAGTTTATTAGAAGTATGTAACTAAATGTCACCCAAGCGAACAAGTACAGACATCCTGGTAGACCCTGAAAAGATAGATGCAAACCAAGATGAATTCTTACACTAAATTAGACACCACAGGAGATTCATCTAAGACTTTCTTAAGATTAGCCAAACCCATAATCAGATCGATCAGAAGAGGAGTGCAAATCAATTGGACAAATTAGTACAAATTTTGAGAATAAAATTTCTTTTAGTGGGGTAAGTTGTACCCTAAAAATTTTGAAATTCAATAAATAAGAGTTTGAAAAAAATAGCAGGTTGTTTAATTATATTTTGTAATTAACAAGTTTCACTTTGTTTTAATGTATAAAAAGACAATAAATTGGAAATAAAATGGAAAATAGAAGGAAATAGTGCGAAGATGAACCAAATAACATAAAACCAAGGTCTTGCGCAAAAACCAACCAAGATTGTGATCCTCAAGGGAGCATCATGGTCTTGTTTTAAGATATCCAAGAAGAAATGCAAGACAAAAAACTATGGACCTACGACTCAAAGGACCTAAAACTGCAAGATTGTAGTCTTCCATATGATGAACATTGTCCTTCATATGGTATTCACAGTCCTACATCAAAAGTCTCGATTGCAATCCCAGATTACAATTTTGAACTGCGGTCACATGTGGCAAAAACCTAAAATTTGTGTGCAAGGAACGAATTGGAAAGTGCTTCGGCCCCAAAACCCTAATCACGATCTCTTGTGTGCAAAAAGAATGGAATTGGCAAGTTTGCTTTGTGGAAACACCCAAACCTACTAATTCTTACACATTGAAACTCTGTATAAACACTCTTTATACTTCCATTCTCTTCATTCCAGCAAGAATTGAGAAGTTCTTGCTCTCTTTTTCTCTCTGCCCCTCTCGTGGCTCTCTCTCTCTCTCTCTTCTTGTCCTATTCTAAACAGCAATTGGTGTATAAGTAATGAAGTGCTGCACAAATTTTGTGACAATAATTGAGAAAATTTGAAGGGGATTCAATTGAAGCTCCAGAGGAGTGAAACTACTGAAGTGGAAGCGATTTTTGAGTTTTGATTTATTATTTTAATTTCAATAAGATATTCATGTGTGATTATGCTTGAATATATATGTTTTATCTGGATTAATCATGCATGCCATGCTTAAGTTTGCATAAAGAAAGATGTATGCCATGTGCTACGATGGTTCCATGCTATGTTAAATTGTGCTCACATTCTGAATTTAATTTTTTATTATTATTATTGATTTTTATATATTTAATAAAAGATTAATTAGGATTATAACCACATACCGGTGCAATATCCCATGGGGGATTGCTGTGGGTGTTCTTAAGATTGAAATAATGGGTTTGTCTCTAGTCCACATGGCTAAAGTCCCAAAATACTCGAATAATGAGTAAGGCCTTAAATTCATTGGAAACTGGCATAAAAGAGTGACCTTTCCTTCTCTAATATGAGTTTCAATGACAATATCGAGTTTAACCCCTTTTGGTCTTAACTACAACTATTAAACAAGAAATTGATTGAATAACATAATGTTTGAAAGTGTCTGACGTGTATGTCTTACTTGTTAAAATAATGAATTAAATATTTAGAATGATCTACTGGGCTTTGTACTCACCCTTCTTTTTCTAACTTTTTAGGAAACTGATAAACAGAGACAACATGATAGCTACATAGACATTGTTTTACTTAGAATTTCTTTTAGAAATTTTATTTAATTGTAGGGAACGTTGGCCCAAACTTTGCTATTTGGAATTGATTCTGCTATAATAGACACAAAGGCTACGTACCTTTGAATTTTGGAAGGGTTAATGATATGAAATTATTTTATTTAGATGTTTATAAAATGTTATGTTTCTAAATCATTGCATGAGTAAGATTTTGTACCTCTTATATTTCAATTAATAAGATTAAGTTTTTATTAAGATAACTTGTTACTTTATTAAGGAATGTTTATGAGATAATGATACTCAAGAAATCCTAGAGATATGAGACTGAAAAATAAAAATAATGTGACACTGGTTTGCTTACCAGCCTTGTGGTGTGAACCACATGTAAAGAGGGATTTGGGGGACGTGGGGTGTTACATTATCATCCAAGAAAGCCTAATGTGGTGGTTGATGCACTTAGTAGGAAGTTCAACAAGAGGGACGAAGAAAAGGGGCAAGTGTACCAGCTAATCATTGATTATAACCTGGGTATAACTTTAGATAGGGATCAAGTATATCAGTACGCTATGACTTGTCAACTAGATCTCTTCCTTCAAATAAGAGATGAACAAAATGGGGATATATGGGTCATTGATTTGATGGAGGGTGTCAAACGATGCAAGCACATTGACTTCCAAATTGATGCTGATGGTACAATAAGATTTAGGAACAAATTCTGTGTACCAGAGAGTGGGCAGAGTAGAAAAACTCATATTAGATGAAGCTCATTAGACCAAGTACACTATGCATTTGGGAGTTGATAAGATGTATTAGAACCTTAAGAAAGTGTATTGGTGGAGCGGTATGAAAAGGGACATAGTTAAGTATGTCTCTAAATGTTTAAACTGTCAACAGGTGAAGGCCAAACACAAACAACCCTCAGGAATGTTGCAACCACTTTAGTTCCTGAGTGGAAGTGGGATAATTTTGCAATGGATTTTAGTAGTCATCTACCTAAGAACTAGAGGGGAGAAGACATAGTGTGGGCAATTGTAGATCGCCTCACCAAGTTAGCTTACTTCTTACCCGTTTGATCTATAAATTCAGTCAAAAAGCTTGGAGAACTCTATTTCAAGGAGATAGTAAGGTTATGTGGTGTACCCCAGACCATAGTGTGAGACAAATATTCTAGATTCACATCTCAGTTCTAGCAGAGCTTGCTGAAAGAGTTAGGCAGTAGACTCACCATGAACATTGCCTTCCATCCCTAGATATATGTGTAGTCTGAGAGGGTTATATAGGTACTAGAAGATATGTTGAAAGCATGTATCCTTGAGCTCAAGGGTAATTGGACCAAATATTTGCACTTGGCAGAGTTCACCTACAATAACAACTACCAAGAAAGTATTCAAATGGCTCTATATACAAGGCTCTATATGGTAGACCCTGTAAATTTCCATTATACTGGGCAAACTTTGAGGATCATGTGCTCATAGGGCCAAGATCTAGTACAAGAGATGGGTGAACAAGTGAAAGAGATCCAAAAGAGGCTAACCATGGCTCAAAGTAGATGGAAGAGCTATGCAAATAAGAGGAGAAGGCCTTTAGAGTTTCAAGAGGGTGGTAAAGTATTCCTCAGGATAGGGTTGGAAAAAAAAAACAAATCATGCGACTCTCATGGTACCCAAAAAAAAAGTCATGGTAGTGTGTCGTTATTTGAGAAAATACGATTATTCGTCTGAGCACTGCGGGTTAGGGCCAAGGTACCATGGTACTGTGATTAAAAACTCAAAACTTTTGGCAAGGACGTGGTACCGTGGTACCATGATGCAATACCACGGCATTGCGATTACAAAAGTTGGAATGTTAGGCGTAGAGGTGATACTACGGTCCCGAGTCACGGTCCTGTGATTAAAAACAATGCCAATGCCGTGGTGATGGGATCAGATACCACAGTACTGCAATTAAAACTTAGAAATGGAAGGTCTGTAATGTCGAGGGACCAAGTTATCTTTATATATAGCTCTCTTGGGTAGAGGGAACCCTAATCGCATAATTCCTTTTGCAGCCACTCACCTTAGCCATCTTCTACAACTTCTTCCTCTATCCCACACACCCTAAACTAAGTTTCCATTATTTGTTCTTCTTCCAACTGCCATACAACCAATTAAGGAGTAGACCCACACAAACAAAGTGTTGCAACTATGTGGTAGAACCTTGGAACTATGGCAACATGCAAACACTTTACATTAAGGTGTTTCAAAACACGACATTGGTTATTTTGTCATATGCAAGACCGAAAGAGTTCAACTCTTGTTGTACCCGTGTGATTTGGGAGCAAATCCAAGGGTAACGCTTGAGGGCTGATTACCTTTTAGGACTGTGATCGAAGGAGAGAAGTCAATAATGATTCTGTCTAAAGATACAATCAACTGTCGCAATCAGCTCAGGTAGGGAAACCCACGATGACACCCAAAGGTCGGTCATCGCCCCAGTATGTTGGAATTTTAAATCTTAATTTAATCTTCTTTAGTTGCACCTTCCATTCCAATTCACACATAGTCACCATATGTAACATTTTAAAATAAACTAATCAGATATGTTCAAACATTCATGGAGATCAACGCATGAAATCACTATCCATGCATGTTATAACATAAGTAACCAAGAATCATGGACACATGTCTAGTCATTCCAATCAAGATCAATCAGATATGCCCTAACATGCTTCTTGGTGCTCATTAAAAGTAAACACACAACATGATTTGCATTCAAAGTTTAAATAAGGCTAGGGAGTACAGTAATCACACCCACATGTATCTCCTTCCCTTATTTCTTTACTACTCGTCGACGTATTTAGATCTTTAATTTGTAAGATTTCAATACCAAGATAATGTGAGTCTAAAACATTCAAAACGTGGTCAAAAACCTAGATTTATGTCCTTTACATCGATGTTCCATGGTGTACACAATGGATTATTGTGGTCGCCAGAATTGGCGACATGTGTTTAACACTTCAGTACAAACACATTAAGCTTAAAACACACATCAAACTAAAGGAAATCTTTATACCTTTGAGATCTATGCTTTTCCTCTTCATTTCTCACCAAAACAAAGTCTTGCAACCCTCGAATCAATTACGGTTCAAAGAGAAATGTGTTTACACTTAGAAAAATGATTCACAATGCTAAGAAATCGAGATTTCAAGAGGGTTTCGTGATTTTACTTAAGTCCAACTCATTTTGGAGCAACACGTCCATGGTTCTTCTTGGTGGAGCTTGTTCTTCATCGATCTAAGCTTACAAGCTAGTGGAGAGGGGTTTGTGAGAGCTTAATCCCTCTTAGAAATCAAAAGAAATGTCAAGAAACGAGATTGGAAGGATTGGTTAGGGTTTAGGAAAGAAAACCCCATGTTGCGGAGTACAAAGCTTAGATCTAGGGTTTTTCATGAACATTGCATATTTATAAAATTTGCAAATTACCGCGATTATCCTAGAATTACCATGGTAATCAAGTATTATTGTGGTCACTTACCGAGGTAATTAAGACGACACATTTGCTCGTTTCTGGATTTTCTCGTGATTACCACAGTCTTCTAAGAATTACCGCGGTGACCAAGGCGACGCTTTTTTTTCCTTCTTTTGGGTTTGTCCACGATTACCGTTGTAATTGACTTTCATTACCGCGGTAACCAGTGAAATTTTGGCTTTTTGTTTTTTTCTTTGCCAGTTCTCGTGTTGTCCGAATTTATTTCTTTTTTATATTTATTTTAAGTTTATTTGAAATTATTCTAAATGGTTTTTTGGTATCTTATTATTTTCATATTTATTTAATTAATTATTTTATTTTAACTATTCACTAGTGACGTGGAGATCTTATAGACTTTTGGGGTATTACAACCTACCCCCCTTAAAAGAATTTCATCCTTGAAATTTAAAAGAATAGGTGATCTATTCAATGTTATCTTATCAAGTGTTTCTCATGAAGAGGCCTGCGTACTTCGTTCGCATGTTGCTCTCCAATTCTCACGTCGCCTCTTCTAGACCATGATGCCTCCACAACACTTTAACCAAAGGAATATCCTTGGTGTTGAGACTCTGCACCTTACAATCTAGTATTCTGATTGTTGATTCATCATAAGTTTCATCGTCCTGAAGTATGATCTCCTCCCAGTGTATGATGTGAGATAGATCTGGCTTGTATTTTTGCAATACCGATACATGGAAGACATTATTAATTGAAGACAATCAGTTTGGCAAGTCTAGCTCAAAAGAGCATTCACCAACCTACCTAAGTATCTCAAATGGACCAATGAATCTCAGTGTTAATTTCCCTTTGACTCCAAACCGTTTGATCCTCTTTTGTAAGTTGATCTTCAGGAACACTTTGTCACTTGGCTAGAATTTGAAGGGTATCCTTCTCTTGTCTGCATAGTTCTTCTGCCTACTCTAAGCTGCAACTAATCTCTGAATCTTCTTTATGTGAATGTTCATCTCCTCGACCAACTTTGGTCCTGTGAGTACTTGGTCCTTAAAGACTACAAACAAGATGGTCCTCAAAGTCTGCCATGGAGTGCTTCATATGGAGCCATCCGAATTCTCGCCTAATAATTGTTATTATAGGCAAACTCTGCTACTTGTAGGTACTTGCTCTAATTGCCCCTGAAGTCAAGGACACAAGCTCTTAGCATATCTTCTAATATTTGAATGACCTTCTCAGATTGCCAATCAGTATGAGAATGGAATACAATGCTCATGGTGAGTCTACTTCCTAGCTCCTTCTGTAAGCTTTGCAAGAATTGAGACGTGAACCTAAAATCTCTATTTGACACAAGTCTTAGGAACACAATGCGGTCTTACAATTTCCCTAACATATAGTTCCCCTAGCTTTCCAACTGAATTTGTAGATTGAAAGGGTAGAAAATGAACTACCTGTGTCAGTCGATCCATAATAACCCATATAGTGTCTTTCCCCTTCTGATTCCTTGGTAGGCCACTAACAAAATCTATGGCAATATAAATCCCACTTCCACTCTTGTATTAGAATGGATGCAATAGTTTTGACGACTTTCTATGCTTAGCCTTCCCTTCCTGACATGTTAGACACCTAGAGGCATATTTGGCTATGTGCCTTTTCATACCTCTCCACCAATAGGTTTTCTTAACGTTTTGGTGCATCTTGTCACCTTCAGATGCATTGTGTATTGGTCTGATGAGCTTTGTCCAAGAGGGTTCTTCTATTCTGCCTCAGTATACCCTTTGCGTCCATTTTGAAGTTGGTGTGTTTGCCTTGCTTAACACCCTCTATCAGATCAATAATCCACTTGTCACTTTTTTGTTCATCTCTAATTTGGTGTAACAGATCTGCTTGGCAAGTTATAGCATACAAATATACTTGTTCCTCATCCAAAGTCATACCCAAATTATATTCAATGATTAGCTAATACATTTGCCCTTTTTCTTCATCCTTCTTACTGAATTTTCTACTGAGTGCATCAGCCACCACATTCGTTTTTTTTGAATGACAGTGCAACTAAAAATCATAGTTCTTCAGGAATTCTATCCATCTTTGTTGTCAAAGATTTACTTCTTTCTACGTATAAATGTACTTCAGACTCTTGTGGTTAGAGAATAGATCAAATCTTTCCCCATAGAGATAATGCCTCCAAATCTTCAATGCACAGACAATCGCCACCAACTCCAAATCATGGGTAGGGTAGTTCTGTTCATGGATCTTCATGGGTAGGGTAGTTCTTTACATTTATATTCATGGAATATAAATGTGTACTACCTTCCCTTCTTGGATCAACACTGCACCTAATCCATTTTGTGAAGCATTAGTGTATAGGTGTACTTCACACCATGGGTAGGTGTGACTAGGACGGGTGTTGAAGTTAACCTTTTCTTCACTTCTTGGAACACCTGTTCACACTTATCATTCTAGAGGAACTTTTCTCCCTTCCTGGTTAACTTAGTCATCGGTCCAGCCAATTTCGAAAAGTCTTAAATAAACATACAGCAGTATCCTGCTAAACCTAAAAAGCTTCTGATTTCTGTGACAGTCGTAGGTTACTTCTAGTTTATTGCTTCTACTTTCTCAGGGTCTACTAATATCCCCTCAGCTAAAACAACATGGCCAAGGAACTTGACCTTTCTCATTAAGAATTCACACTTGCTAAACTTGGCATATAGCTCATTTTTCCTTAACACCTCCAAAACAATATGCAAGTTCTCCATGTGCTCAACCTCTAATTTGGAGTGGATCAGAATGCCATCTACAAATACCATGCCAAACTAATGGAGGTACTATTTGAAGACTCTGTACATCAAATCCATTAATGTAGCTGGTATGTTGGTCAAACCAAACGTTATCACTATGAACTCGAAGTGCCCGTATCGAGTTCTAAAGGTTGTCTTATATATGTCAGACTCTCTAATCTTCAACTGATGGTACCTTAACCTTAGATCAATTTTGGAAAAGTGGGTGTGTAACATCTCGAAAATTTTATATGAAAATTTTATTTTTACTTAGAATATTATACAGAATTGATGAATGAGGATTTTGGCATGTCCTAGTTACCCAAATGAGGATAAAAAAAATTAATTTAAGGGATTTTAGAAAGAAAAAAATGATTTTAATGCATGAAATGAGATATCATGGTCAAAAATACAAGGATATGTGCAAATTCGATGAAAAAAGGATTAGAAGTCGATTTGGATCAAGATTTGGCAAAAATCCGAAGAGAAAACAAGGAA
>JAJIYU010017832.1:0-11490 GCA_030144865.1 Tinospora cordifolia | reverse complement strand
ATGATAGCCTCGAAGAGGCATATTTTAGAATATTTTAAATTTTAATTAAATTTGTGTAACACCCCAACCCTCTAGAAACTGGTTTAAGCTCAACCATAAGGCGGCTTGGGTTCTATTTTACATTTATAAGTACACAACTTGCATCTCAATTCTTTTGTTCTAATACTTATTGAAATCCTTCATGAATACACTTTTTATTGTGCTTAATATTCAATTCAACAAGTGCAATACAAGTAGAAAAAGAAATAATTCAAACTATTTATTTATTTAAATAAAATAAAGAAACTTACATTCTAAGATTAATTCATAAACTTGAGTACATAACTCTTTAATTAAAAATAAAAATTTATTGGAAGTTTAATAAAACAAAACTTGGCAACATGTCCTTACGTTGAATAAAAGAAAATAGAAGTTTTCTAAACATAACTACTATCAAATTTTTATTGCCATCATATTTGATTTCATTAAAATGTTAAAAAGAGAGGGGTAAGCACATAGCTCAGTGGATCATCCATCAAACAAGGAGCTTTTTATTTCAAAGTCTCTAACACATTCAAATTTACACGCTTTCAAACATTAAATGATTCATACATCAAATTGGTTCAAGTTGACATTATGACTAAAAGGGGTTCTACTCTCTTGATGTTCTTAATTTAGATACCCCTCTTTAGGGTGGAAAGACATTTCTTTGTTACTTTTCATTGGATGCCATATACCAAGTATCCCTTAGTTGCACTTTGCAACCACACACTGCAAGCATGTGTTAAGAACACCCATAGCACCCATACGGGTCACCATGATAATACGTGGTTTTTATCTTTACTTTCTTATGTTTAAGATCACATAATCATAAAAGAAATTCAGAATATAAATTTCAAAATTTTAAACAACTAAGAAAGTATGAAAACATCATATGTCATGCTTGAAACTTTGAAATAAATCCTAAACATGGATTCCAAGCATCGCATACTCTCATGAGTGATTAAAACATAAAAACATGCTAAATTGAAAATAAAACATGATTAAACTTGTTGATAATTGATATTAAACATCATGAAATCTAAACCAAACGTGCATGAACATACTAGAAATTCAAAATAAGAAGATAATGTTCTAGAAATTTCCTCTACCTCAATTCGAGTTTCTTATTGAATCCGCCAGAGGTTCCCCTTATCTATCGCTTTTAGAACTTCAAGAACAAGAAAAGAAAACTACAAATCTTAATTTCTCACTAAAATTGAAAGTAAGAACAAAGAAGGTGAGAAGGGGTTGCCAAGAAGAAGGCTAGAACAAGCAAAGATAAGGATTTCAACTCTTGCTTTAGGATGAGAAGAATGAGAACACTTAGGGGGGTTTATATAGATTTTCAAGAGCACAAGGGAGGCCTTTCGGGCAAGATCACAAGAGAACTTTTTCATACACATCTAGGACATTTTTGCATGGTTTGGGCAAGTGTGCTCATGGTTTGGACAAGTGGGCCCACTAGGATTCCTATTCCAAAGATATGTGCACAATTTTGTTTCCTAATCGAGTGTGAACACAAAATAGGTCTAGATTATGTTCTAAATTAGTTGGGACGTCCATATAGAATTAGATTTCGGCACTTAGCAACTTTCCTTTGCTTGTTTCTTGCTTGGTCCTCACACAAACATGCATAGAAACACTTCACATTTTGGCATTTTTTATTAGGGAATTGTTTCCTTGAGCAAAGGTGGCTGGTGAGTACATGATCAGACTTGAGGGACACAAGATCAAGGTCTTAAGAATCCTAGGAAACTCTCTTAATTTGGAATTTGGCACATGTGGAGCACACGCATGGTGTAGACGTTTTAGGGTGCATGGGTACACTTGATCATTTATCTTCGTACATCGGATCACTTGTCTTGGTTTCTAACCATGGTAAAACTTCTCATACGTGTGGTGCACTGAATCATTTGCATGGCTCATGGGATCTTTTTTCATGATTTCAAATAAAGGAAACATCCCAGGAAGCTTTGGGTAGGGTGAGGGTACACATAATTATGGTGTTCTACTCATATAACTTGCACATGCTTAAGGTGGCCATGACTTCATAGGTTCACAAAAATTAAATAAAAATTAATATCTTCTTATTTACAAGGAATTGTGATTTATAACCTATAGTTGTCGAATCACATGAAAAAAAAATTAAGAATTTCAATATATGGCTTTGCCAAATTGGTTTTCATATATTTTCCGTATTTATAACCTACTGAAGGCCCTATGAAATGAAAATCCAAATCTTGGCCAATTGTCCTGATTTTTGGATATGTTGTTTATTTTGTTAATTCATGTTATCCTGTTTCATTTCAGGTTATTTTGATTCCCCAAAGTACCCTAAATGTCAATTCTTTCTAATTTGGATCCCCTGAAGGGCGTTTGACAAATAAAAACCCTAATCTTGACCAATTGTTCTAATTTTGGATTTATTGTTCAATCAGTTGGTTCACGTCACCTTACTTCATTTCAAGTTGTTTTAGGTCCCTAAGGGTGACAAAATGAGACTTTTGAGAACCTACCAAATTTAGCCCCGAAATGAGCCCAGTTTCATTTGCACCCTATTTCACTAAATTGATCTTGAATTTCATTTCATCAAGTATAGAGTTTTTAGGATATTACAACCTACCCTCCTTAGAAAAATTTTGTCCTCGAAATTTGTACATAACTAAGGATTTCTAGTGAATAGGTGTGGATACTTAGTCTTCATTTCGTTTTTGCACCTCGTGATGTTTCCACTGTACCTTCACCAACGGGATATCCTTCGTTCGTAGACTCTGTACTTTATGGTCGAGGATTCTGATAGTTGTTTCCTTGTAAGTTACATCATCTTAAATATTCACTTTTTCCCAGTGGATGATGTGAGAGGGGTCAAGTTCGTACTTTCTCAACATATATACATAGAATACGTTATGAGCTAAAGTCATTCAGCTTGGTAGGTCCAACTCATAAGCACATTCCCTAATTCTTCTAAGTATTTCAAAGGGTCTGACAAACCCCGAAGATAACTTCCCTTTGAATCCAAACTCTTGATGGCCTTCTGAGGACTAATTCTCAAAAGTACATTTTCCCCAACTTGAAACTCTAGTGTATTCTCCTCTTGTCAGCATAGCTCTTCTAACAACTCTGTGCTATAGTCAGCCTCCTTTGTATTAACTTAACTTGGTTATTCATTTCTTCCACCAAATCTGATCTAGTTAATACATGATCCTCAAGTTCAGCCCAACAGGTAGGTGATCTGAAGGGTCTTCCATAAAAAGCTTCGAATGGAGGCATCTTAATACTCGTTTGATAACTATTGTTATAGGTAAACTCTGCCAAGTGTAATTACTTGCTCCAATTCCCCTTGAAATCCAAAACACAAGACCTCAACGTATCCTCTAGAATTTGAATAACTCTCTCAGACTGACCATCCATCTAAGGGTGAAATATTGTACTCATGGAGAGCTTAGATCCCATCTCCTTCTATAGACTTTGTCAGAACTGTGAAGTAAAGCGAGAGTCTCTGTCAGACGCAATAGTCTGGGGCACATCATGAAGCCTGACGATTTCTTTCACATAAATTTCTCCCAGCTTACTAACTTGTTGTGTGGATCTAATCGGCAAGAAGTGAGCTACTTTGGTGAAACGATCCACAATCACCCAAATAGTATCTTCTCCTTTCTGATTCTTGGGCAAACCACTGACAAAATCCATGGAAATGTTATCCCACTTTCATTCAGGGATAGGGACTGGTTGTAACATTCTAGAGGGTTTCCAATGTTCTGTTTTTACTTGTTGACAGGTTAAGCACTTGGCAACATGCTTAACCACATCCTTCTTCATTCCTCTCTACCAATCAATCTTTCTGAGTTTTTAGTACATCTTATCTCCACCTGGATGCATTACATACTTGTTCTAATGTGCCTCATCCAGTATTGTCTGCTTACTCTATCCATTTTGAGGTACACAGATCCTCTCCCAGAGCCTCAGGATATTTTTTGTATCTAACTTAAAGTCAGAATGCTTACCTTGTTCAACTCCCTCTATCAGACCCACAAGCCACTTGTCATGCCTCTGTTCCTCCCTAATCTAATGTAGCAGATCTGGTTGGCAAGACATGCTGTAAAAGTAGGTTTGCTTGTCATTCAAGGTTATCCCCAACCTAAAGTCTTTGATCAACTGGTATATCTGGCCCTTTTCTTCCTCTTGGTGGTTAAACTTTCTACTCAAGGCATTAGCCACCATATTGGCCTTCCCCGGGTGGTAATGTAACTGGAAATCATAGTCCTTGAGGAACTCCATCCACCTATGTTACTTGAGGTTCAAATCTTTTTGTGTGTAGATGTATATCAAGCTCTTATGATCTGAAAACAGATCAAATTTTTCACCATAAAGGTAGTGTCTCCAAATCTTTAGGGCAAATATGATGGCCGCTAATTCTAGGTTATGAATAGGGTAATTCTTCTCATGGACCTTCAGTTGTCAAGAAGCATAAGCGACTACTCGTCTTTCTTGCATCAACACCGCTCGGAGTCTGCTCAGTGAGGCATTAGTATAGAGGGTATAGGTAACACCATGGGTTGGAGTGACTAGGACAAGGGTTGTAGTCAATTTCTTCTTTAGTTTTTGGAATAACTGTTCACACTTCTCATTCCAATCGAACTTCACTCCCTTCTTGGTTAGCTTGGTGATAGGTTCTGCTAGTTTGAAAAAATCTTGGATGAACCTTCTGTAGTACCCATCCAGGCTTAAGAATCTCCTCATCTTTGTAACTATCTTAGGTTGCTTCCAATCCATAACTGCTTTCACCTTCTCTGGGTCTACAGAGATACCTCTTGCTAATACTACGTGACCAAGAAACTTGACCGTCTTCATCCAAAACTCACACTTGCTGAACTTGGCATATAATTGATGCCTTCTAAGGGTCTCCAACACTATCTGCAAGTGTTCTAAGTGTTCAGCCTCTGACTTAGAGTAGATTAGGATGTCATCTATGAATACCACCACAAACTAGTCAAGATATTGTCTAAACACTCGGTTCATCAAGTCCATGAATGCTGGTGGGGCATTGGTCAAACCAAAGGGCATCATGACGAACTCAAAAAATTCATATCTTGTTCTGAATGCAGTCTTGTGTATATTAGACTTCTTGATTCTTAACTGGTGATATCTCGACCTAAGATTAATCTTTGAGAAATGAGTGGCTCCTCTCAAATGATCAAATAGGTCATCAACCCTTGGCAAAGGATACTTGTTCTTCACTATAGCTTGGTTCAACTTCCAATAATTGACATAAAGTCTCATAGAACCACCCTTTTTTTTCACAAATAGCATTGAGGCTCCAAAAGGTGATTCACTCAGACTAATAAAGCCTCTCTCCTGAAGCTTGTCGAGTTGAGACTTCAACTCGATTAGTTCTACTGGTGCCATTTTATAAAGAAGTATGGCGATAGGGCTGGTTCTAGGGTGAAGTCCAATCTTGAATTTAACTCTCTAGCAGGTGGTAGTATAGGTAAATTGTTTAGGAACACATCCTCATACTCATTAATCACTGCTAGGTCTTGGATTCTCTTTAGTTCAACTAGGTCTTCCTTAGAGAGTTCCTCAAACTCATTCTTCTACCTTAAGCAGTTTAGCATGGCCATGGTTGGACTTCTTGGTAGTCTACGTGTATCTCTGTTGATTCTATAGGTCTCTCCCGAAAGTAGGGTTATGGTTACTCGTCTTTTAGGATAATCTATCTGGGCTTGGTACTAGTCTAATCTATCCCCAAGATTACATCATAGTCATAAAAAGGTAAGGTACATAGGTCAACTGTTATGAGTTTATCCCCAAACCTTAGGTCACAACTACACATTCTTTTTGAAGTCACAGTGGTCCCTATTGGTGTGGACACATTGAAAGTTACAGGTAATATTTTCATCACGAGTTGTAACCTATCAACTAGTTCTTCAGAAATAAAAGATTTAGAGGCACCCGAGTCAAACAACAATTTCACGGCAACATTGAACGACAAAAATGTACCTTCCACTACAGAGACCTGGTCTTCTTGAACCTCAACAATGAACATTTTGGCCTGGTTCTACCCAGAACCCTGGTTATGGCTTGATTGGCATCCAACTGTTGTTGCCTCCCCTGAGGACGACTGTTCTGACCTCCTCCCTGTTGTGGTTGTTGTTGAGGAGCTCAAGCTTGTATGTTAGAACAATATCTAGTAAGATGACCTTTTTGGTTGCACACAAAACAAAGTCTTTGCTTCCTTGCTTGTTCCCTTGACTTGTTCTTGGCCTGCCCCTATTTTTGTGTATGTTGTGTTTTCCCACCATTCTTTCTTTTCTTTTGAGCCCCTTGATCATTTTCATTCTGGCCTCTTATTCTTCCCCCTCAACCTTTGTTCTAAGTTGAGTTTTTGTTCTAGTGTTAGGGCCTTTTCTACGATGTCTTTGTAAGTTTTTAGGCCCAAAGTCTTCACTATCTTTTAGATCTCCATCTTAATGCCCTATGCGAATTGATTGGCCTTCCTTTTCTCCTCCCTGATCAGATCTAGTGAGAATTTGGCTAGTTCGGTAAACTTCCTTTCATATTCAGCTACGATCATGTCCCTCTGATTCAATCGAACAAAGTCCTCCTGTAGCTTGCTCAAGGTTGCTTTTGGAAAGAATTTTTCATAGAAACATTGGTGCTGCAATCCTTGAGAAATTCCACACAAATCTACAATAATTGCATACCAAACCAACAAAGCTTCGGATCTCCAACAGTGTGGTAGGTCTCGACCAATTAATAATAGTTTCAACGTTAGCCGAATCAACAAAAATAACATCGACTCCTACTACATGGCCTAAAAATCAAACTTCTATCAACTAGAAATTGCATTTACTAAACTTAGCATACAAGTGGTGATCTTGAAGAGTTTGCAGTGCGATCCTCAAATGCTCAACATGTTCTTCCCTAGTCTTTGAGTAAATAAAAATGTCATCAATAAAGATAATGACAAAGGAGTCGAGATAAGGACGAAATACTTTCTACATCAGGTCCATGAACATCACAGGGGCATTTTTCATGTCAAACGATATGACTAGGAATTCCTAGTGCCCATAACGAGTCCGAAAGGACGTCTTTGGTACATCCTCTTCCCTGACCCTTAGCTGATGGTATCCAAATCTTAGATTTATCTTCGAAAACATAGCGGCACCTCTAAGCTGGTCAAATAAGTCATCAATGCGTGGGAGAGGGTCCTTGTTCTTTATTGTCACCTTGTTCAACTGTCAATAGTAGATACACAAATAAAAGCTCCCATCTTTCTTCTTCACAAATAACATGGGAGCACACTAGGGGTAATAAAACCCTTACTCAACAATTCCTCTAGCTAGACCTTCAACTCTTGTTAGGCACCATTCAATAAGGAGGTATCGAAATGGGCTGTGTCCCTAAAATAATCTCAATAATAAAATTAATTTTCTGCTTAGGAGGCAAGCCGACTAAATCCTCAAGAAACACATCAAGAAAATCTCTGACAATAGGAATCTCATCAATACTTGTATGTGAAGGTCCCTCATCTATGGTGGTTAGATTTGCTAGAGTATCAATCTCATACTAAGTCGCCATTCTGCCTCAGGTTCTCGATTTAATAGAGGCACTACCCTAAAAAATGGTAACTGGTTGCCTTGGAACCTGAAATACCACCCTGTTGGTAAAACAGTCGGCATGCGCATGGTAAACGACTAGCCAATCCATCCTAAGTATAGCATCAAATTCTAGGAACTCTAAAACCCAAACGTCAACAATGGTCTCAAAATCCCCCAATCTAAACATGCAGTCTTCACATATCAGGTTAGGGTAAATGCATTCC
Organism: Tinospora cordifolia; assembly: GCA_030144865.1. NCBI lineage: Eukaryota > Viridiplantae > Streptophyta > Magnoliopsida > Ranunculales > Menispermaceae > Tinospora > Tinospora cordifolia. Next base: position 3,644 of record JAJIYU010017832.1, on the reverse strand, counting down.
CCTGCTGTAGTACTCAACATGAACTAGGTGGGTGCCCTAAGAGGTTTAAGTCTCAATCCATCTATGACATGTCCAGAGATAAATGATAAGGTAGAGCTAGCATCAACAAACACGTATAAGGTAGAATCTAAAATAGAAATAGTACCCTCTACTAAAGTCGTGGTAGTCTCCAGGTCAGGCTGGGTGATTGCATGTAATCTCCCTTGAGTAACAGTTGTGGTGGGTGCACTAAAAGCTAGAACAAGCATAGGGTAGTCATATCATTTGTGGCCTTGCCAACCATACTAAAAACATACAATCTGACATCCCTGCTCAGCCTAATATGTCTAGCCCGACCCATAGCTTCTATGTGCTGAATCTTGGCCTCTTCCTCGACCTCTACCTCAGGCCCCATACTCAGTTGGTGGTTGTCCCATTGGCTGATAAGTCTATACCAAGGTCATAGCGATCGGGACTATAGAAGATGGTTGACTCTGCTCACCTCTAAATATTTCTTCTTCCTCGGGTATCTACCTGCTCTAGGTCCACCGCAATAACCACTCTGAGTCAATGATTGGAGCTATAACTGCAATTGCATCTGTACGGTGGCACCATGTACCAACTAGACCATTGGGCGTTCATCTGTACCATCTATTTCAAACTATAGTGCTTGCCTCTGAATGGTCTCAAGGGTGGCCTCACTAGAAGTCGATGTTGCATGCCTGATATTGGTCCTCAGCCCTCGACGGAAGAATCTTGCTCTCTCCCTCAGGTTGCCCACTAACTTGGGCGCATAAATTGTAGCACCCTGAACCCCCGAGTTCTTATTTGGACTTAACCACAAGGCGGGTCCAGGCTGGTATTACTTTAAAAGTGACCCACACTTGACTTCCACTTCTTTTATCTCAAATCTTATTGAATACTTAGAGTAGTTAACTCATTTAGATTTAAATAATTAGTTCAACAAAACAAAGCCATTAAAGACGAAAGAAATCTTTAACATTCTTTATTTATTGAATAAAGGAAAGAGTACATAACTCAAATAAACTATTATAATAGAATATCAAAATTTGGGCAACATGCCCTTACAATTAAATAGAAATATTGTAAGTAGAGACATTCTAAATCTTGATCATACATCTTTAGTTAATCAATTCCCTGAAAGATTTAAATTAGGAAAGGTGAGCACATAGCCTAGTGGATTATTCAAAAACAACCAAATTATTGTTTCAAATCAATAAAACATTCAATTTCAGACACTTACAAGCATTAGGCGTTTCGAACAATTTCTTGTTAATAGTTGTAACTTAGACTGAAAGGGTTCCAAACCTTGATGTACTTATCAAAATACCTCCTTGAGTGAAAAGGCAATACTTGATGCAAAATTTCATTGGAATTAGGATCTCACCTATATTTCAAGTATTTTGGGACTCCACCCATGTGAACTAATCACATGTAAAGAACACCCACAGTAATCCCCATAGATCTCTATGACAATATGTGGTTCTTTATATCAAAGTCTTTCATTTAATCTCTTATTCATGAATCATAAACTAAACTAAATAAATTCAGCATAATCATTATGTAAACATCAAGGGCATGGAACATCACATAGCATGCATTATTCATCAAAATAAATCTAAGCATGCATGGCATGATTTGATGAAGGAATTAACGTAGCATACATGCTAAACTAAAAATTAAAACATGCTTATCAAACTAAAATTGAAATATGCATGATAAACTAAATTTAAAACATGCATGAACAGCTCATTAATCTAAAACAATAAAGTGGAGGTTCTAGAAATTACTTCTACCTCAATTAGACGAACTAGTTGCAAGCCTCTGAAATCTGGTAGTACTCTGATACTCTAAGACCTTCAAGCACTCAAGAATACACAAGACCACTCAAGAACAGTTCAAGCTCACTCAAGAACTAAGAGGGTTGCCAAGAAAGAGGCTCGAGAAAGCAAGAAAGATCTTATCAGCTCTTTGCTTTGGGATGGGATAAAGAAAATGAGAGGAAGGGGTGGGGGGACACAAATTAGCAGAGCATAATCTTTACAATCTATTCCCTATATTACATTTGAAATCAAGAGAAATTGCTAACTTTTACGACCCATATATATATATATATATATATATATATATATATATATTACTAACATAAACGTGTTACGTTTGAAATAGATTATCATGTAAGACTTGCTATATAAATGTAGCACCTGCCATATATCTTACTAACACTTGCTATATCACGTTTCTATTCTCAATGTTATATATATATATATATATATATATATATATATATATGTATGTATGTATGTATGTATGTATGTATATTCTTGCACACAACACACGTACACATATATATTTATCAGCTTGCTATAATATAAGTTTGGTATAATGTGTTTAGCTAGTGCCCATGTTTTCTGGTGTAATTACATCCTTGCCATGTTCCAAATTCCCATCCCAATTTTTTTTATTCTAGTAAAGCCAAATGTAATATCTCATATTTACACTTCATGCCATTCTACATTTGCCATTTTGTGCATCAAATATTTCAAATGTGTGTGCAAAACATTTGGGTTTCCATTATTTACGTATATTGCTATAATTCGTTGAACTTGCTAATCTTGCAAGTTCAATATTAAGTATAGTAAGTTCAATATTGAAATCACAATGCTAATCTTGCAATCCAACTTATCAAGCTTAATATATTGCTATAATACATGTATTTATATATATTGAAAGCACCAGGGAAATGCTAATTTGCAATCCACACTATAGTCTAATGTGTTAAATAAACTTATTGTATATTTAATGCAGTAAATAAATTTACTAATTTTCTTGCAACCCACAATTTCTATTCTCTTTAATTTAGGATTATGTCCAATTTTTTTTTTATTTTCTCATTTATTTATATAACACTTTGAAATTATTTCTCATTTATTTATATAGTATTTGAAGTTAGACGAAAATTGCTAATATAGTGTTTGGCCAGGGTTTTTTTTATCATTTCCTTTCTTAATTCTCATTTCCGTAAGACATATTGGGCAACTGAGCAGTAAATTGATATATAAAAGGAATTTTTGATGCATTGATCATTTAAGTTGTACATATGTAATACCCTGAGAAAAAAAATTTATACCAAATGAAAGGAAATGATTAAATTATAAGAATAAATGAAACCAATTCATCTAAAGGATCAATAAGCCAGTTTAATTGCTCAAAAACCTTAGGGGAGTAAAAATTGAGAAACAGGCACAAAATGAGAAATGAAATTAATTGAGAAAATTTTTATAGAAATTTTAGGAAAAATAGTGGGTTGGCAAATGAAAAATAATATATTATGGAGATATAATAATATAAGAAATGTGGTGCAAAAATGTATAGAAAAGTTGCCCAAAAAAAATGAAATATATCAAATATTGAGATGTAGACATATAAAAGAGAAATAGAAATATGAAATCTTATTAGAAGGGTTATCATATACCAAGTGCAAGAAAAATTGGTTAATTCACCTCATCACACAAGAAGTAGAAAATTGACACTATATATATATATTCTGGTGCATGAGCAAGGGTAGTTTGTAAATGACAGAGTGGCATAACGGTAATTACCACAAATTGGTGTGCGTCAACTAGAAATTGGCAATGGCAGAA
>JAJIYU010017831.1:0-11508 GCA_030144865.1 Tinospora cordifolia | reverse complement strand
TTAGTATAATGTATAGGAAGTGAGGAAAATATTGTAGACATTTTGACTTAGGCATTCCGCTACTGCTACATTTAGGACAGTGTATATATAATTAACTTTTGTATAAAAAAACAAAAAAAAAATTTCTGCTGTACTTATTTGTTCTAGTTGTTTCCGCATTTATTAATATTACTCTGATAGTGTTATATATGGTGTTGTGAAGAGGCTTAACAGTGTTTTGGGCAAGCTCAGTTTGGGAATAGGTTTGTCAGAACACTGTGCCAGTCAGTTCGTCCTTCTCCCTAGGGAAGGGGTCCCGACAGGCATAACATTGCCATGGACTTTGTCAGCAAGTTACCAAGAATAAGAAAGGAGAAGATATTATATGGGTGATTTGTGGATCATCTCACTAATGTGGCATATTTCTTATCAATTAGATCCATAGATCAAGTTAGTAAGTTGAGAGAACTTTATCTAATAGAAATAGTAAGACTTCATGTTGTACCTAAGACCATAGTATCAGATGGAGACTCCCTATTCACATCATATTTCTAGTAGAGTCTATAGAAGGAGTTGGGCACTACACTCACTATGAACATAACTTTTATCCATAGATAGATGGAGAGTTTGAGGAGTTATTTAGACACTAGAAGATAAGCTAAGATCTTGCATTATTGATTTTAAGGGTGACTGGAGCAAGTATTTACACTTGGTGGAATTCGCCTATAGCAACATTTATCTGGCCAGCATAAAAATAGCTCCTTATGAAGCTCTTTACGGAAAACCCAACAGATCAACAACCTGTTGGGTCGACTTCGAAGACCATGTGCTCGCAAGTCTAGACCTAGTCGAGGTGTAATAACCCAAAATTTTGTCAAATAATTAAAGAAAAATAAGTTTAAGAAAATTAAATAAAATAAGTCAAGTGAAAATAATTTTGAAGATTTTAAGACATCTTTGGGTACAAATTATGGGTTAAAAAAAATAAAAAATAATAAAAAATATTTAGATGTAAAATAAATTAGGCAAATAAAACCTTAATTTAATATTTAAATGAAAATATCAAATTAAAAGAGTTGCTTAAGAAATAAAGAATAAAAAAAAGAAATAAAGTATACATATATACACACACATATATATATAGGTTAATGTGTGTATGAATAAGGTGAGTGTTAGCATAATAAATGTTAATACTACATATTATAGGAATATGTATATAGAAAACTTTATATAATTAAATAAAAATGTAGTATACATGTATTTATTAAAAATAAATAAAGTATTATATAAATATTAATTTATAATTACATAAGGTATTATCTGAAAATGAAATATGAAACAAATAAAAATACATGAAAATGATAAATATGGATTATTTAATTAAAGATATTAAAGAAATAGAAAAATATCTAATAAATACAATATTAAATAAATTAGAAAGGAGAAAATATTAGCAAATCATCAAAATAGAAGGGAATATACAAGAAAATCAAGTTTTTATCAATTAGGAAGTGTCTAATTAACAATTTTCGGATAATAACAACTTAGAATAGTGATTTTGGTATTAGAAACACGATCCAATGGCCAAAAATGTATAATCCATCCGATCCAAGATCCAACGGACACGATCAAGACCTTATCGAACGCCCGGGTGCACCAGATCACCGAAATCCGACGGTCCACGATCAATCCGCTCGATCCAACGATTCAGATTTCACCCGCCTAATCTCGATCACAAAAACGAGTACTGCGATTGAGGAAATTCGACGAATCACGATCAACCCGCCTGATCTCAATCGCGAATCCAGTGTTGCGATCGAGGAAATCTAATGGACGACGTTCCACCCGCCCGATCTTGATCACGAACGGAATCTCGAGGACGATCCGACGGTCTAGATTTGAGGCTTTGATTAAATACAAAATAAAATCACAAAAAATATCCAAAAAATTAGTTTCTAAATTCCCAAAATTTTCTAAAAAAATTACTTGCTATTTTTCTATGCTTGTAGGGGCACGAAAATTTGAATTATTGACAAGTTTCCCACAAGATGACACCCCAAACTTGCCATTTTCTACCTTTTTGAACTCTATATAAACACCCCCCATGCTTGCAATTCATCTCATCCCAAGAAACAAGAGTTGAATTGACATCTTGTTCTCTAAGCCTTCTTCTTGGCAATCACCTTAGTTCTTGAGTGTTCTTAAGTGATCTTGAAATGTTCTTGAGTGTTCTTGAGAGTTCTTGAGAGTTTGGAAGCCTTAAAGTAACGGAACTCTGCCGGATTTCAGAGGTGCACAGAAGGGACGCATTTAAGGTAGAAGTGACTTCTAACCTCTACTTCTTTATTTTAATTTGAATAAGTCTTACATGTGTGATAATGTTTTGAAGATGATTGATTGCATATATGTTTTAATATGCATGCTTATTTATTTGATGTGCCATGAATATACATGTTATGCATGTTTAAAAATTACGAATATTGATACATGTTATACATGAATTGTGCCATGAATAAATATTTAATGATTCATGTTTTTGTATATGTTGCATCGAGGGTTTAATCCGATATTGTGTGTTTTATAACTAAGAAAAGATTAAATAATGATTCAATCCAAGTACCGGCGCGATGATGGACTGCATAGTGTCATCGTGTGTGTTCCACCCCCCGACTCGGCTTGCCGGTTTACCATTGACGATTTGGAACTGGGTTTCCAAGAGTGATCCCACTTCATAGATATTGGGGTTTGAGTTTTTGTTTGTCATTCTCTCTCCCTATGATGTGGAACACAGAGATTAAATTCTTTCGGTCCGAATGTCAACTATAAATAAGAAATTTGTTTAAATTGCCTAATGTACAAAAATGTTTGATATGCTTGGTTTGTTTGAATTGAAATAATGATTTAGATGTTTAGAAAGATCCACTGGGCTATGTGCTGACCCTTGCTTCTATTTTTCAGGCAATTGATTTATATGAAGACCATGAAAATTAGTTAAGTTCTTTTATTTAAAAAGTTTTTAATTCCTATGTAAGGGCATATTGCTCAAGTTTTGAATCTTCCGCTGTAATAATTTTTTTAAATCAAATTATGTACTCAATTTTATTTAACTAATTGAGTTTATGAATTTTAGTTATTTCTTTTATTATTGCCTTATTAAATTCCTAAATTTAAGTCATGTACTGTTAAATACGATCAAGGCGTGAAATAATTGAAATAGAAAGAAAGTCAAGAGTGTGTCACTTGCAAAGTAACACCGGCCCAGCCCGCCATTTGGTTTAACCCACAGTCAAGAGAATGGTGGCCGTGTCCAATGCTTAAAGATATGGGGGTTGAGGTGTTACACAACGAGGTGAATAATTAGGTCAAACAGATCGAAAAAGAAATTGTCAGAACACAAAGTATGCAGAAGAGCTATGCAAACAAAAGGAGAAGACCTATGGAGTTTTTAGATGGGTGATAAAGTATTTATAAGGATTAGCCCTCAGAATGGAATCAAACAGTTTGGGCATAAAGGAAAGCTATCACTTAGATTCATTGGTCCATTCATGTAACATCTCAAACATTTTATATGAAAATTTTATTTTTACTTAGGAAATTATACAAAATTGATGAATGAAAAATTTGGCATGTCCTAGTTACCTAAGTGAGGAATAAAAATCAATTTAGTGGATTTTTGGAAGAAAAAATTATGATTATAATGCATAAAATGGGATATCAAGGTAAAAAACACAAGGATATGTGCAATTTTTTATAAAATCAGGATTAGAAAGTCAATTGGGTTCGAGATGTGGAAAAAAATTCGAAGAAAAAATAAGAAATAGGGTTGAAAAATAAAAAACAAACTCAAAATGCTATGAATCGTAGATCTGTAATCTAAATTAGCATCCTACGGCCAAGATCAAGTTCGCATGTACGCATGAGAGCACCAAATCAGCCAGATCGAACGACCAGAAAATCTGCATGCGTAACTCGAAGAATATCAAACGACCAAAGAGAGTTTCGTTGATCGCGAAATCAGACCACACACGGTGATCGAGGAAGATCGTACGGTCCAGATCGAGGAGCTCTGAGATAATCGCGAACGAACACTACAATCGAGGAAATCAGACGGTGTAGACGTAGTTTGTTGATCGCGAATAATCGGCGCTCGAGAATGATCCAACGGCCGAAATCTCATCCGCACGATCCAACGACCGACATTGCAAGCGCCAAAACGAGTTCGCGATCTAGTGCTGCGATCGAGGCGTATCCGACGACCCAGATAAACGAATCTGATCCATTGCGAATCGAATGTTGTGATCGATGCAAATCTGATGAACCAGATTCACGCATCTCAATCGATCTGAGATCTGAATGCGTGATTCGAGGATGATCTAACAATCCTTATCCGAGGCTCCAGAAATATGTTAAAATTAATAAAAAGAATACAAAAATAAAATCCAAAAATTCAAAAAAATAGTTTCTAAATTCTGAAAGATATTTCTAAAATCCAGAAAAAATCTGAAAAATACTCCTTTTGCTCCAAAAATTAGAAACTACAAAATTTGATAGAATTAAAGAGTTTTATTCATAGAAAGACACAAAACTTTCTATTTTCTTCCCTTGAAAAATCTATATAAATCCCCCTAGGCCCCCAATTTCATTCATTCCAAATAATAAGAGTTGAATGCTCCTCTTGTTTTCTCAAAGCCTTCTTCTTGGCACCTCTCATCTTCCCTTCTTGTGTGTCTGAGAAGCTCTCGAATTGATTGATCTTCGTACGTGGGAAAATTGCTGCCGAAATTTCATAAGAAAGCGTCACAAGGTGGAAGTGATTTCTTAAAAACCCCTTTTTCTTATTCAAAGTTCTAGCATGTTCATTGTGTGTATGGTTTTAAAATCAAAAGATTTTCAGTTTTAGCATTCTAAAATAATTTTCAATTTAAATTTGATTCCTATTTGAATTTATGCATGTATATTAATCATGTCATGCCTAGTATCATGTTTAGGTTTTATTTCAATATGTGATGCATGATTTTGAGTGTTCCATGATTGAATTTTCAGTTTGATTTTATGCTGAATTTATTTATTTTAGTCTCATGTTCTGAAATTTATTTTATGATTCTAGAATATGTGATTTAACAAATATGATGGTGATAATAACCACGTATCATCATAGCACACATGTGGGTTGCTATGGATGTTCTTTTCATATGGTATGCCCATATGGTTGTTTTTTTTGACCTAAGTGCTTGGTTGGTGGGTAAGCTCCCTTGAAGTCCAAAGTCCAATGGAATTGGCTACGTGATGCGATATTTCACTCTAAGGAGGCACTTAGTGAAGAACATCAAGGGTTGAGAAACACTTTTGGTGTAAATTACAATTTTAAACAATTGGTTGTTTGAAACGCCTAATATATGCAAGTGTTTGAATTATGGATGTGCTATTGTTTTGAGTTAAAAAATGGTTGTTTGATAAAGATCCAATGAGTTATGTGCTCACCCCTTCCTTTCTTATTTTTCAAGAAATTAAATTTATGAAGGCTATGGAAAGTAGATAGTTTTTTTGTTTTAGTAAGTTTCGATTCTCTTGAAAGTTTCCTTTTAATGTAAGGGCATGTTGCCCAATTTTGATTTAAGACTTCCGCTAAAATTTAGTATTTTTATTTTGAGATTATGAGTCTCTTTGATCAACAATATACTAGTTTACATTACAAAGTTATGTATTTTCTTTTATTAGTAAAGAAGTTGAATTTTTCTTTATCTTTAATTGCCTTGATTTTATTAAATATGAATTTGTACTATTGAATTTATTTTAAGGCATGAGGTATTGGAAAAAAAAGAAAAAAAAAAGAACAAGTGTGTGTTGCTTGTAAAGTAACATGACCCAACCCGCCAATTGGTTAAGTCCACCGTTGAAAGGAATGGTTGTTAAGTTCAACTCTCAAATCAAAGAATACAGGGGTTGGGGTGTTACAATTCAATATACTTAGAAGGATTGGCAAATGAGCCTATGAGCTAGACCTACGAAATAGAAATTCTTCGGTTCACAATGTGTTCAATTTGTTGATGCTGAAAAGATATGAACTAGATTCCTCTCACATAATCCATTAGGGGGAGATAGACATCTAAGATGATGCTACGAATGAAGAAGCGGCGATCATAATCTCAGATCACAAGGTACAAAGTTTGAGAACAAATGAAATCTTGTTGGTTAAGGTTCTTTAGAGCCATCCTAAAGTGGAATAGGCAACTTGGGAGCTAAAAACCAAGATGTAAAGTAAATATCTAGACCTCTTCACTAGAAACACGTGACCAAACAACATCAGAACAAGTAAGTAAAAATTTCGAGGATGAAATTCATTTTAAGGGGGGGTAGGTTGTGATACCCCAAAAATTTTCAAATAATTACAATAAAATAAAATAATTCAATAAAGTAAACCTTGAGAAAACTATGAAATTTATAATGTGAAACATATACATTCTAATGTATGAAGGTGTAGGCAAATTAAAAGAAAACATGAAACCCTGCAAACATGTAACCCACTGGTTACCACGGTAATGTGTTCCTGCCTAGAAGATCAACAAACACAATTGCATTTTTGTTACTGCAGTAATGCCTTCTCACTACTGTGGTAATGTACCTGAAACCTGCAAAAAAACAATTTGGAAAGTTTTCAAAAACATCCTTGAGTAGCTTCCAGTGGAGGAATAGCTTTTGAAAACACAACTTGTTAATATTTGTGCGTCAAAGCAAGCAAAATAAGGTTTAGGAAAGGCTTCCATAATGAAAGCAATTGAAAACTTCCTAAAACATGTCCATTAAAACTCTACAGAAACCCAAGCATAAGTACCCATTCTCATCACTCAAGAGAGTGTAAATTCCATCTCTTCTTGCTTACTTAGTTTGCTTCTAAACACACTTTCTTTCCTAGCTGTTTTACAAAACAACTAGAGTAGTAGGAAGGAGGAAAACCAGAGTTTTACATCATAGTAGCAAGAACACTCTGTTGGGCCTTCTTTTGGAGTAACAAGAGGATTCAAAAATTCAACAAAGATATAAAGACCTTGTTTTAGTCGTAGATACATGTTTCTTGGTCTAGAAATTGAAGTAATAGGATACTAGGATCATTGCAGCATTAGGGATGAGAGAAATATACCCAAAGATTCAATTTTTCTATTGGTTACCATGGTAGTGATTATTGTCACCATGGTAGAGTGTCTTCCTCAGTTTTCTGGGAAATTCACTTTGACTACCATGATATCCTTCTATGGTAATGGTTCTGGAATTCCTATTTTTCAGTCATACACTCTAATTATCGCAGTAAACCATTCCTCTATCGTGGCACATAGAACAAAAATCATACTTAGGCTCATCTAACATGGTTTCCTTGACCATTAGATGCCTTGTAGGATAAGGGACCATTAGAATATGATTATAGAATGTTAAAAACACCATGATCATCAAAAGTAATGGATTGAATCTTAATCTTCAAGCTTGAAGGTTCGAAAAAGGTTGAATCAACACCACAAGGACTAGGAAGGAGTTAAGCATCAAAGGTGGAAATGAATTTCGATTTTAAATTATTGTTTTGATTCAAATGATGTGTGCATATATGCTTGTTAGTCGAGGATCATGTTGAATATACATGTTCTATTTTGAATATACATGTTATGCCTTGAATATGCATGCTTAGAGTTACATAAATGATGATACATGATATGTGATAACATGATCTATGTTGTGTGATATAACATGCCTATGATGTTTACCTTGCTCATATGACAATTTATTGTTTATGTCTCAATTAAAAATTATATGGTTTGGTTTACACTTACTGAAAGATTAATAAAGAATTGAACTACATATCGGTGTAGTAGTCTACGAGAGATCACTGTGGGTGTTCTTGGGATGGAACTATGAGTGTGTCTCTAGCTCTTGGAGAAGGAACAATGAGTATGTCCCTAGTTTTGAGATAAGGAACAATGGGTGTGTTCCTAGTTTCTAAATGTTGGGTGATGGGTGTGTCTTTATATCCCTTGGAAATTAGCATAAAATTGGCAATCATTTGTAGATGTGAATATGTGTAGAGAAGATAGAGGTTAGCCCTTTTCATCTCATTGTCAACTGATAACAAGTTATTGTTTGAATCACATAATTCATGAAAGTGTTTGACATGTATGTTTTACTTGATTAAAATAATGATTTAAATATTTGAGATGATCCACAAGACTCTTGAGCTCACCCGTTTTTCTAACATTTTAGGAAACTAATGATTAGAGGTTGCATGGATGATAGGGATTATTCTCAGAGTTTTCTTTTCTAGTTTCTTTTTCTTAATTGGGCATGTTGGCCCTAGTTTCCTTGTCAGTCTAAAGATGTTTAATTAAATAAGTTCAAAGGTCTTTATACACCTTGAGTAGTGAATATGATCTTTCAAGTAATGATATTGATTTATTTCATTTAAAAATTTTGAAGTGTTTCATATGGAATCTATATGAGTTGACATGTCACAGAAAGTCTTATAGAGTTGGGATAGTAAAAAGAAAAAAGAAAGAAATAAAGAGATGAAGTGACGGTCCGGCCTCTTAGGTGGCTGTTAATGATGATGTAATACCTCAAAAGTTTTAAAAAATTTGATAAAAAAATTATAAAATAATTTGAGTAAGGTACACAATGAGAAATTCATGGAGATTATATATTAAAAAAGTGCAATCCAAATGAAAGAGTTGGCAAACCGGAATGAAACATAACACAAAAAATGTCCACTGGTTACTGAGGTAATGAAACATAGCATCCTTTCTATTCCCAAGTTGTTCCAAACAACCATTGGAGTAGTAGAATCAAAATTCTATAAACAAATGATCTGTTCGGTATTCTCTTGGAGCGACAGAAAGATTCAAAGGTTCAAAGAAGGGATAATTGCCTTATCTCAATCCAAATATTAGTTTCTTATTCTAGAAGTCGAAGTAGTAGGATGTTAGGCTCATAGGAAAACGCAGAATGAGCAAAATGTACTCCAAAATTTACTTTCCATATAGACTACTGTGGTACTAATCATAACTACCATGATAGTATCATCGTTTTCACCTATTTTTGGGAAACTCCATTATAACTATTGCGGTAGTGTATCCAAATTCAACAAACATCCTCTGGTTACCACAGTAACGACCCTACAACCTTGTTTTGTCATCTATACATTTTGGTTATCATGGTAATGTCTGGTCCTACTGTAGGACACAAACCCAAAACCATGATGAGGCTCGTCTAGGGTGATATTCTTGCTTATTATAAACTGTATATAGTAAAGGACCATTACGACATGTAACATCAAGCCTCCCGTCCCTAGGCCCATGTCATTCGATGATATTTTCTTTCTTTGGGCCACCCAAGAAGCAGGCCTGTGTTATGTTAATCTCTTTCCTTTCTTTTCCCAAATCCTTGGGACTTCATGAAAAACATTAACTTATGCACATATTTCATAAAAGTAAAATATTAAGAAATATTTAAGTAAAACAAATCAATGTCATTAATAAATTCAAAAATTCGAAAGGTACATAGTCTTTGTGTTTATTGCAACATAAATAATTTCAATAGTTGGATAAAATAAATTGGGCCAATATGTCGTACAATTGAATAAAATCTAAGGAAAATATTCTAAGTGACTCTCATGTAGCCTTAATTTATCAATTCCCTAAAATATTAGAAAAATGGGTAAACTTAAAGCCCAGTGGATCATCTCAAATATTTAAGTCATTATTTCAACAAATAAGACCAATATGTCAAGCACCTTCAAATTTTACATGATTCACACAATTCATTGTTCACAATTGTTGCTAACATCGAAAGGGGTTCACCCTTTGTGTTCTAGGTCTAGGGAGAAATCATTCTAGAAACTCAAGCCCTTACTAGTGGAATGAGATCACTTGAGAAGCCTAGTTCACTCTGGGTCAATCCTAACACCTAGTTCCAAATCAAAGGTCGGGTATGCTAGATCTAAGGTTGGAACACACTTGAAGAAATCCTTCTTCATGCAGGATATGGTTAGGATCTGAATTAATCTTTTGTTAATGGTAAAACATAGCATCCATGTATGTAAACTAGATATGAACATGAATTAAACATGTAAGCATGGTAACATAGCATAACACCACAGATCATGCATCTTTATTCATGTAAGCCTAAGCATGCATATTCTACATGGCATATATAATGGTGGATCATAGATATTCAAAGCATAACGCACATACAAACCTTATTTAAATCAAAATAATAAATTAAAATGGAAAATCATCTCCACCTCGATTGCTTAATCCTTTTATCTTGATATTCCAAGCTCCTTGAACCACTATTAAATATTCACAACTACTAGCACAAAATTTGTGCAGAACTTCATTCCTCCACCTTCCGCACTACTTTCATTATTGTTTAGAATAGCCAAAGAATGAAAAGATGCCAAGAGGGAGGCAAGGAGAGCAAGAAGAGAATTATCTAGTTCTTGCTGGGATGAAGAAAATGAGTGCCCAAGCTTTGGTTTATATAAAGTCCTAATGAGCATGAATTGGAAAGTTTAGGGTATTTCCAATGTAGAAAACCTTTTTATAACTCTTCATGGCTTGTTCCCCTCATCCAAACAATGGCATGTATTAGTTTTAGAAGTTGGTAATTCGTTTAGGGAGCTTCCTAGAGTAATTTGGTGAGCTTTTAAAAACTTTCGCGCAAGAATCAAATGCACTATCTATAAGACCTCAACCTCCTAGATATAGGTTTAAGCTCAACCACAAGGCAGGTTGGGTCCTATGTTACATTTTTAAGTACACAACTTGCATATCAATTCCTTTATTCTAGCACTTATTGAAATACTCATAAATACACTTCCATTGAATTTAATTTTCAACAATATAATTCAAGTGAATAAAGAAAAACTTCAAACTATTTATTTCTTCAAAATAAAATAAAGAAATACATTATTAAATTTATATAATTAAAAGAAAGAGTACATAATTCTAAAATTTACAACAAAAATTTAGCAGAAGTCTTTATTCAAAATTTGGGCAATATGTCCTTACATAGAAACATTGTAAAAGTAGACTTTCTAATTTCTTAGCAACTTTGATCATGCATTTCAAATTCCTAAAAAATAAAACGAAGGGATGAACACATAACTCAGTGGATTATTCATTAAACAACTAAGTTATTATTTCAAATCAATATCATATCCAACTTCAAACACTTTTATGCATTAAGTGATTCAAGCAACTTTTTGGTTGTAGTTGAAGTTAAGACTAAAAAAGGTTATACTCCCTTAATGTTCTTAATTAAGATACCCCTCTTTAGGGTGGAAAGACATTTCTTTGTCACTTTCCATTGGACACCACATACCGAGTATCCCTTAGTTGCACCCTGCAACTACACACTCCAATCATGTGTTAAAAACACCCATAGCTGTAATACCCCAGAATTTTGTCAAATAATTAAATAAATTAATTTCAAAATTCTTTTGGGTGCAAATTGTGGGATAACACGTGAAAAATAAAATAAATTAGAGTT
>JAJIYU010017830.1:0-11495 GCA_030144865.1 Tinospora cordifolia | reverse complement strand
CCTATATTATTGCCTTATTAAATTCTTAAATTTAAGTTATGTTCTGTTAAATACAATCAAGGCATGAAATAATTGAAATAGAAAGAAAGTCAAGTGTGTGTCACTTGTAAAGTAACACTGGCCTGGCCCGCCGTTTGGTTTAGCCTACCATCAAGAGAATGGTGGTTGTGTTCAATGCTTAAAGATACGGGAGTTGGGTTGTTACAATACAATAACAAACCTTTTAAGATTTTGGGTTTCACTACAATAAATAGAAAAATTTTATTTATTCCTAATGTTGCACATTTTTTTAGGTGAAGTATTTCATAATGTTATACAACATTATATATATATAACATTATCTATTATTTAACATTCTATAACCTTATATCCATTTTTTATTTATTAATTCTCAAATCGTATAAATACAAATTTAATATATCAATTGATCTCCAAAAATCTTAATTTTTGTGTCATTGAGTCCAAAATTTCATAACTACAATGGTGCAATTATATTATACATCTATGTTCTATTGTTGATATGAATAGAATGATATACATGTTATATAGTTTTACTTTTAGTAAAAATATACTATAGTTTGGGTTACACAATAGACTAACACTTCTATTGAAAACTACACAAGAAGAACTTCAATTTATAACTTTTATAGTTATTTTGTATTGAAAAGAAATGAGATTAACTCACCCAAAATGATGGTTTTTACAAAATAAGTGGATTTTCTTTCTTTTTCCACTTCTTTTTTCTTTCTGTTTTCTTCCCTTTTTTCGTTATTCCTCTTTGGATTTCTTTCTTCCCTCCCTTTTTTCTCCTCCTTCTATGGATTGAGTGAGAATGAGAGGATGAATGAAAGTAAGCTCCTTTGCACACATATATATATAACTGTCTTATTGTGGGTCCCATTTATTAATTAAATTTCTTTTATTTTTTTATATGAATAGATAATCTCAATTTATCTTATCCATCCACCTAAGATAACTCATCATTTTTTTCCATTCAATCCACAAAATGAGCCACTAAAAATCTAACTCATTTTTCATTTCATTTTTTTTCATCTAGGTCCTTTCATTAATAATTCAGTTATATTTATTTTGTTTTTTTCCCTTCTTATACACCTTCTCATGCATATTCTCATCTTTAATTATATATATTCATTTCATTTATAATTATTTTATTAACTACTGCATTTAAATATTTTATACATCAATTAATATTTATGACATTTTATTTTATTTTTCCCTATTTAAAATAACTCATTAATTTTATACAAATGTTGTAAAATCATATATTTTCATTTATAATTTATTAATTCATACATTAAAATTTAGGTTGAACTCATCGACTCAACGTCCAAAAATTCGAGTTGTTACAGTTTCTCCTCCTTAGAACAAATTTTGTCCTCAAAATTAACTAGGACAACAAGAGATTAAGGGGTAACTCTTATAACCTCAGGGATGTGACTTGCCATATAGTCCCTTGTGTTCCTATGTGTCTTGTTTGACACCATGAAATTGCCAACATACACGTATCATTGGTATCTTTTTGTTACGCAATTTCTTCATGGCTCGATCAATGATAACTACCAGAGCCTAATCGTACGTACAATCCTCTCGCAACTCAACATGTCTCCAGTCAATTACGTGCGAGGGATTGGGGTAGTATTTTCTCAACATTGACACATGAAACAAATGTGTATTCCTGCTAACTGAGGCAACAATGCCAATCGGTATGCTATAGGACCTATTCTCGAGGTTTTGAAATGTCCAATATATAGCGGAGCGAGTTTCCTTGAAACGCCAAACTGAGTCTACCTCTTTCAAGGAGAAATTCGTAGGAGTACATGATCACCAACATCAAACTCAAGGATTTTCTTCTGGTTATTTGTATGACTTTTCTATTGATCCTTTGATGGATATGTTGAATTTTCTCATTTTGCTCTTGTACAAAAGTAGGGCCCAAAACTGTTATGTCACCAACCTCGTCATAAAAAGCTGGCGATTGGCAAGGTTGAACATATAGGGCCATTAACGGTGCCATGTTGATACTTGCCTAATAGCTATTATTATATGCAAACTCACACAATGTCAGATGATCCTCCCATCTACCCCCAAAACTAAGAACACATGCATTGAACATATCTTCCAAAATCTGGATCACTTTCTCAAACTGACCATCAGTGTGTGGATGGAAGGTTGTGCTCAAGTTTACTCTAGTGCCCAACTGATTCTGTAAACTCTGCCAAAAATGGGACATAAATCGAACATCTCTATTAGACACAATGGATACTAGGACCCCATGTAATCTCAAGATCTCGTAGGTATACAATCAACTTAGCCTCTCAATCAAATCTCTGATATGAATTAGGAAGAAATGAACAGATTTAGTCAGTTTGTCCATAATGACCCAAATAGTATCATGTCTATGTTGAGTCTGGGGTAACCCCATCACAAAGTCCATAGTGATGTGCTCCCAATTCCACTCAAGAATAGCCAAGGGCTATAGTAAACCATTGGGTCTTCGGTGCTCAGTGTTAACCTGCTGGCATGTATCACATCTTTGCATGAAGGTTGCTATGTCTCGTTTCAAACTCGACCACCAATAAGTAAGTTGAACATCTTGATACATCTTATTGGTGCCTGGATGAATGGTATACCTTGAGTGGTGCAACTCTGCTAGCACTCTTTGTCTTAGATGAGGGTCATCTCGTACCCATAATCATCCCTTGAACCTCAATGGACCATCACTATCAATCGACCATTCCACACGAGAAGTGTCATCTGCCCACTGTCGGAACATCACATAATCAACGTTAGGAGGTTGCACCTTTGTGATTTTAGCAAGCAGCATCGACTGAGCTCTCATCTGTGCATTGACTCTAGTCTTAGTTGAAGTCTCGTTGATACTTATCACTATTACAAAATCAATTATCCTTCACTCTTGAGACATATGTCTAGCCATACAAGTAGTCTCAATTCGTACTCCGTTCAATGCATCAGTCACTACATTGGCTTTTTCGGGATGATACTCAATAATAAAGTCATAATCCTTAAGTAGCTCCATCCATTTCCTCTACCTCATGTTCAAATCTATTTGAGAAAACAAATACTTAAGGCTCTTATGATTAGAGTAAAGCGTAAAACACTCACCATATAAATAGTTTCGCCAAGTCTTGAGGGTAAACACTATTACTGCCAGTTCTAAATTATGGACATATAATTTCTCTAGTGTACTTTCAACTGTCATGAGACATAAGAAATAAAGAGAGTTTGTGATTCCAATAGTTGTTGCAGTAGCACCTTGCAACAACTCGTCAAGTGTCAATCTTGAAAAGAAAAGGAAGATAGAAGATGAGCCCTCAAGGGGTAAGGAAAAGCAGGCAAAGAGAGTTTGTGATAGTTGTGGTTGGTCCGCTAATTGATTATAGTAGTAAACGATTCAGTGGTAGCTAAGGTGGGGACAAAATCGGTCGTAGTGGACTCGAGTTGTTACAAATGGTATTAGAGCTGCTTTGTGTGTGATGGAGGTGTAAGTCTTGATGATACGATTGATCCTAAAGGGGGGTGGATTGTAATATCCCGCATCAGTTTGACACCAGAGTGATGCCTGGGTTAAATGTATATTGGGGGTGTCTCATTGTGCTAACGCATTTTGGGAGGCTCAGGTTCGAGTCTTGCCAATGACAAAACCCTACACCTAGTTACTGGTGGCTAAGGTGGGGACAATATCTTCATGTTGGGCTCGAGTTGTTATAAATGGTATCAAAACTGCTTTATGTGTAACAAAGGTGTGAGTCATGAGGACAATACTACTCCTAAGGGGGGTGGGTTGTAATATCCCGCATCGGTCCGACTCCAAAGTGATGCTTGGGATAAATGTGCATTCGGGCGCGTCTCATTGTGCCAACATGTTTTGGGAGGCTTAAGTTCGAATCTCTCCAAGGACAAAACCCTGCACCTAGTCAATGGTGGCTAAGGTGGGGATAATATCGCCGTGGTGGGCACGAGTTGTTACAAATGGTATCAGAATCGCTCTGTGTGTGACGGAGGTGTGAGTCTTGATGATAGGACTACTCCCAAGAGGGGTGGATTGTAATATCCCATATCAGTCTAACAGTAGAACGATGCCTGGGCTAAATGAGCAATTGCGAGCCTTACTAGTGCCGAGTGCTTTTGGGATACTCAAGTTCGAGTCTTGCCAAGAACAAAACCCTACATTCATAGTCAGTGGTGGCTAAGGTGGGGACAATATCAGTACGTAGTGGGCCTGGGTTGTTACAACATGCTCAATAAATATTTTTTATCACATGGCATATAGATGCATTTTAATAACCATGTAGACCATCAAATTTAATAAAACATTTTAATTCATCATGTACATTTAAATAATACATATATGCACTTAACATAGTAATCATGCTATTTTTTTAATCATGCAACCCTTAATAAGAAGTATTATCACATAAGAAGTATTATTCCCACATGCTCAATCCATCAAAATGATGTTGTATTTTAGATCTGCTCTTGTAAATCCAAAACATGCAGTTGTGTAAATACAATTTCTTGAATTCCAAACCAAATGTAACATATGTTCATTCAGATAATATGCTTACATTCAAAACATTTTTATGTCTATAATGCCATATAAATAACAAGATAAAGAAATACTCACAGAATATTAACAGCTTATTCCATTTAACATGTGTCTCACTTTTTAGTAGGATAACTAGTCTCTTAAAAATTTACTATAGATCTAATAGCATAATCCATCATTTCATGTAATATATATCTTCATGTGCATCAATTATTATTTAAAAAAAATCAGAAGTTTTGATATAATATCAATGTCCCATATAATATTAAAAGGAAATATTATTCACCAAAATTACCATCCAATAAGTTTCTAATACCCTCTCCAAAATTTATGCTTCGATCTACCAAAATTATCCTATCACAAAATCAATCTATATGTACCAATAAAATTGAATTCATTTTTATAAATAATTTTTAACGTATTGACTTTTCATATTTAGTTCTATACATGCATTAAACCTTACGTATTGATGCGCATTACCTGAATATTCTTAATGACCATTAAAATTAATTTTCTACTCATATAAAATATTTTTATACTAGAAAATAAAAGAAATAGGCTCTTCAATTATATTTTTACTAATTTTTTAAATTTCTATAAATAACCTAATTGGTTAATCATTCACTAAAATTCCAATTGATACACAAAATTCATGAATTTGGTGTCGATGGGTATAAATTTTTGTTCTCTACACTCTTGTGGGATCCAATTAAAATTTTATTAAGATTCAACATACCTAAAAGCCCCCTCAAAACTATTCAACTTTGGATATTTATATTGATGTCTACTGGATAAATGAATGTGAACTAACCACATATATGTGATCTACGTATTACTAAGAGTGTACTCATATAATTTTTACTTAGTTTTACTCTTGGTGGGTAATGCCCCATTTCTGCGTACTGCTATAAAACTCCACCTACAATAAAAATTATACCATTAGAATTGTAGTACATGACTTACTTAGCATTTTCGTAATACGAATAAAGAGAAATGATTTACCTATGTGTCGAATCTATCAAAAAATCAGATTTTCTTTTAGGTTACCCTCTTTCCTTTTTTTATTCTTTTCGATTCTGTTCAAATTCACATTCTGGCATTCTATAAGTGAAGAAACGAGACAAAGAACAATTTGCAATGTCAAATAAAATGCTCCACCGCCCCACTTAATATATATACTATAACAATGAGCTTCTTTCTTTTTTGTTTATTTTTGTTTTTTCTTTTTCCTTTCCCATGTACCAGCACCCACCTTTTGTTTTGCTTTTCTTTTCTTATAGCTATACATATTATTAAATATTGATTTTATGTAAAATATCACTTTATTATTATTATTTTTATACAACAATTAACTTTTTTAATAGATAATTTAATTTAGTTAATTTATACACCTATGTATATTTTTAATACAGGAATGTAATTAACAAGTACATACATGCATAGTCGATACAGATACGTGTAGTTATACATATTTATTTTTATTTAAATTAATTTACGTGTCAAATTAAAATATGGAATGTTACAAATCTCTTTAACTTAAGAAATTTCGTCCTTGAATTTTAAATTAAAGGAGCGTAGCTTAAGTAGTGATTAGATCTGGAAATTGCTTCCACATCTTATTTTTATGCTCCTAAGTTTGCTCTTCATTGTCATGAAATTGCCATTTAACTTTGACTAACAAATTTCATTTTTCCATAGCTTTTGTACTTTTTTGGATATAATTTGGATAGACTTTTCCTCATAAGTAATATCCTTCCCAACTTGTATTTATGTTAAATCTAAAACATGTGTCAAATCTGGATGATACTTTCTTAACATAGACACGTGAAACACATTATGAACATTGGCCAATTGAGGAAGTAAAACAAAACTATATGCAACTGGGCCAATCCTTTCTAAAATATCAAATGTTCTGAAAAAGCATGGAGCTAATTTCCCTTTCACTGCAAATCTTATCTAACCTTTTTGAGGGAAAACCTTCAATGGTACTTGGTTACCTACTGCAAATTCTATAGGTTTATGTCGATTATCAAAATAACTCTCTTGACAGTCTTGGGTTTTCTTTAAATTTTTCTATTTTGTTGAATCTTTTTTTGTATGATCTGCAACAACTTCTGGCCCCAACAACTGTGATTCAACTTCATATCAGCAAATTGAAGATTTGCACGATTGACCATATAAAGCTTCATGCGGTGCCACATTAATACTAGCCTGATAGCTGTTGTTATAAGCAAACTCACACAAAGATAAATATTCACTCCAAGTCCCACCAAACTCTTGTGTACACAATTGGAACATATCCTTTAACATCTGAATCACCTTCTTAGTCTGATCATTGGTCTATGCGCAAAACGTTGTAATGGGACAGAGATGGGTACCAAATTGGGAGTGCATAACTTGCCAAAATCTCGATGTAAACGATAGATCTCTATCTGACACCACAGACACAGGCACCCCAGGCAATCTCAAATCTCTCGAATATACAATTTGCTTAGTCGGTCTATCAAGTCTCTAGTGTTTGTTGGAAGAAAATGTGCAAACTTAGTCAACTGGTCAAGAATAACCCAAAATGGCATCATATTTACCTTGAGATCTAGGCAGTCCTGTAATAAAATCTATAGCAATATGCTCTCATTTCTATTTTTGAATGGGCAAGAGTTACATTTGACATCCAGGTCTTTGATGTTCAAGTTTTACTTGTGGGCACACACTACATTTCTATGCATACTCGGCTATATTTTTCTTCATCTCGTGCCACCAAAGTATCCTCTTCATATTATGAAACATTTTTGTGGACCCTGGATGAATGGTGTACTAAGATCGATGTACCTTTTCAAGTAATGCTACCCTTAACTCCTTATCAACAGGTATCCATAATCTTCTTTGATAATGCAATACACCATCAAGGTCTCTCTACCAATCAACTCTGTCTGCATTGTTAACCCAAGCTTTGTACATAGTCAAATTAGGATCATGCTGCCATAATTCTCGATCTTTTGAATATGAGAGTCTATCAGCTAAATACACATTTTTGTATTAGTATTTTACTTATAGATATTAAGTCTCCGAAGTGACGTGTACGTGTGATAAAATTTTGGGGTATTATAGTATCACATATGTTTTGTACACATGTTTCATAGAACAGCTTGGGTGTAGTCTTAATGTCAGAAGGAAAGTAAAAATTCATGAGTGAAACTATCCAACACATGACTTAGAACTAGCAGCCATAGTGTTTGTCTTGAAGATATGGAGGCATTACCTGTACGGTGAGAGGTTAGACCTATTTTCATATCACAAAAGTCTTAAATACATCTATACAAAAAAGGAATTGAACCTCAATGTAACACCCCAACCCCCTAAAGACAGGTTTAAGTTCAACCACAAGGCAGGTTGGGTCCTATGTTACATTTACAAGTATACAACTTACATCTCAATTCCTTTATTCTAACACTTATTGAAATACTCATAAATTCACTTCCATTGAGTTTAATTTTCAACAAGATACTACAAGTGAATAAAAGAAAACTTTAAATTCTTTGTTTATTCAAAATAAAATAAAGAAATATATTATTGAATTCATATAATCAAAAGAAAGAGTACATAACCCTAAAATTTAAAACAAAAAAATTCAAAGGAAGTCTTTATTCAAAATTTGGGTAATATGGAAGAAGAAAGCAGATCTGGTACAAATCTGCATGTTTCGCACGAAGGAGAAGAAGAAGACAGCTGACCTGCGTGTTTTGCACGAAGAAGAAGAACAAAACCAGTAGCCTTGTTGTTGGGTCTCGCATGAAGAAAAAGGCGCGATCTACTGCGTTTGCTGTGTCGTCTGTGCAAAGAAGAAGCACTAGTTGTTGTTGCGTGTAGGTGCGAACAAAGAGGACGATTACAAGGGTTTGCTATTTTGAACCCAAATCTGTGAAAAAAATCGATGTCCTAGATTCTAAATTTCTTGCGCAGCCTTCAGATCTTGGTTATTTGATTTTTTGTGGAGGTTTTGGAATGATTTGAACACGCTAAAACCCTCACAATAGGTTTGCAAGTTCAAATTTGTGAAGAAACGAGCTTGCGAGGGTGCATTTGAGGGTTTCATCGTACGAAATGAGCACAAGGCGAGCTACTTTTCTTTATTTATTGAAGGCATGTTTTAGCATCTTTATTTGTTAAAATATGAAATATGGATGTTGTATTATGGATTAAAAATAGATCAAGGCATAAAAAAATCTATTTCGGAGAGGAACGAAAGGAGAACGAAATAGCGAAAAGGCATAATATTCTCTAAACTCAAGTCTTCACATTTGATACTCCTAGTATAGTGTTTATTTGGCTATCAGTATGAAAAACAAGATTTTTAGCATTTCGAACCCTTGGCATTTGAGGCTCGCGAATGTGAGACCTTCTCATTTTTTTGAATGCTCAAAACTTAGGTTTCATTTTTTTAATAATACTATTGTGAATTATTTTTGTGAAAAAATTATTTTTCGGATACATTAGAGGTGAAATAAAATATTATTGGGCACGTCGAATAGTGCATACCCAAGTGAGGGATCTCGTTTCAAAAAAAAAATATATATATATATATATACATGAACCTTGTGAGTATTTTAAAAATAAAATAAAATAAAAATAAAAATATCAAAGCCAATAAACTATTTAAATTGATTTTGTCATTACTTGAAAGAAAGAAAAAAAATAGAGTAAAGATTAGTTTACTAGCACTCAGGTTCCTAGTGGACGACCATTTCGTGGCTTCTCCTGCCAGATGGGCACGCATCTTCGCGCGAGGCCCGAGAAACGCGTGGACCGGTGGCCAGGGTGTTACAAAGCTTGTATCAGAGCTAAGGTTGTAGCTCACTTGGAAAAGGACGATTCCTTTATTACCAAAGCTGGTATCAGAGCATGTTATTAGGTATACTACACAGATGTTTAAATGGATACATGTCGCTTTTGGTGGTTAGGTGCTAGTTAACTCAGCAAAAGAAATCTTTCAGCCGAAGGATGAGACCTTAGAGATCATAGACAAAGACTAGGTGTTGCCACAAAAGCACAGTGGATTATTAATAAATAAAAGCTTTTAAAACATAAGTTAGAGACTGAAAATCTGTGAAAATGAACACTTGATTGGTCTTAACATGTGATTGGGAGGATCCTATATCTCTAGTTTCTATGTGGTATGAGACGCATAGGAATTTGGGGGTATGGAGGAATCTAAGACTCAGAGATTGACGGACCATGTTTGGTGAATGATTGGTATCTTTGGAAAAACTTGTACGCACTGCGTTTGACTAGTATGGGACGGTCAAGCATAGTGAGGCTTGCGAAGCCTTAGAAATCGAGACATTTGCGAAATTGTGTAGGTATAGTGAAATCTCTGAGTGAAAGCTTGTGCTGATGGGCGAGGGTTTTATGGGACCCATGGTCCAGGAGGCACAGATGGAAGCTTGAAATTTCACTATGCTAGTGTGTATTGTTTGCTTGATTTATTGCGTGATTTCTTACGATATATGTATAAGTATTTTGATTATTGCCACACTAAGCAAACAAATCCAATACCCTAAAAACATAAAAGAGGGATGGAAACCTCAAAGTACAACTTAAAAGCATAAACCAATAGGCCATAGGACATTCGAGAACTTAAAAACATGAATCTAGAGCCATGGTTGTACGAATAACACGAGAAAATGGTTTCGACCAAATGTTTGCAAGATAAGGAATAAATACCTTTGAATGTTGGAAAATTTTTGTTTCATTATGATTAAACTGTTGGACACTAAAAGTGACTTTCAACTTGTAGATAATGGCGAGAATGTGAAGGACAGTGGTAAGAACTACAGCTAGGGAGGAGAACATCGATGAGTCAGGGCAGAGAGATGATAACACACTGGTGGCAGTAGCACCAGTAGGGTCGATGGTGATGCCCGAGATGATTACTGAGATCACCCAGAGAACAGTAGAATAGGTTATAAGGATCTTATGACCATCGGTACAGCCACCGACACCAACGCAGCCACAACCTCTGCCCTAGACTCATTAGGGACTGATTCCCGTCGGTATAGTAGCACATGACCAATCGACAGGGTATGACAAGGAACATAAGGATTTATTGATTGAGTTTCAAAAGCTGCAACCTAGTGCATTTGAAGGCATAATTGATCATGTGGCAGTAAACAGATGGTTCACAACGATGAACAAACATTTAAGTGCCATGGGGATTACCTGATCCAGGAAAGTTGTACTAGCTGTGCATCAATTTTTAGGACCTGCCTGCTATTGGTGGGAGATGATCATGAACAACCCCATGGTGGGTGAGTTTGTCATGATATGGGAACAATTTAAGGCTCTATTTTATGGTCATTTTTTCTCTATAAGGAAGACCAGACAGTTACAAACTAAGTTCATATGGTTAACTCAAAAGACCATGACACTAGCCAAATATGAACAGAGATTTACTAAGCTGTCTAGGTTTGTCCCAGAGCTGATTAAAGACGAGCAGTCTAAGATCGACAGATTCACTGAGGGACTAAAAGTAGAGATCAGGAAGATTATAGCTCCTCTAGAGCTAACTACCTTGAGAGAGATGGTAGAGATAGCATGGTTGGTCGAGCCAGACCTAGAGTATGAACATGCATTAAAAAGCAAAAACAAGAGGTCACAGCCAGGTCAGGCCACGAGAGCCCCATAGAAGAAGAAGAGTAGGCAAGATGGGTACAAAGTGCCTCAGTCTCAAAGCCAGACACAGACTTATGATAGGTAGCAGACCTAACAAGCTTAACTAGACCCTACTACTGATGATCAGAGAGAGAGAGAGAGAGAGAGCTAAGAAACAAGGGTTATGTTTTGTGTGCAATTAGAGAGGGTATCTAGCTAGACAATGTAATACCAGTGCACTACCTCTAGCCCCTCAACA
>JAJIYU010017829.1:0-11487 GCA_030144865.1 Tinospora cordifolia | reverse complement strand
AGGAAGGGCGTGTCTCTAAAATAGACTCGGCAACAGCTGGGGGCAGGGGGGGGGGGGGAGGAGGGAGAGAGAGAGAGAGTTGTAGAATTTCTGGAGAAAAATACATAGTTGCAGAAATTTTAGAATATAAATGTAAAAATTCTAGAAATACAGTTGCAAAAATTCTAGAAATACAATTGCAGAAATTCTAGAATACAGTTGCTGAAATTCTAGAAATACAGTTACAAAAATTCTAGACATACAGTTGCAGAAATTCTAAAATACAGTTGTAGAAATTTTAGAAATCAATTGCAGAAATTCTGCAAGAAGAAAAAGATGATAGAGGGAAAAGAAGAAATAAGGAAAATAATAAAAGCTGCAGAGAGAGGACAAAAATAAAAGAAGAGAGGATAGTGGTGTGTTTAAACACCTATTAAATCTAAAATAATTATAGTTATAATGATTTACAATAAGATCATCATTACACAAAGATCATAATGGAGAAAATGAAAGAAAATAAAAGAAGAATTGGAGAAGAGAAGTGTTTACCGTGGGGTGTGCCAAAGTGTTGCTTATGCCTTAATTTTGATGTGAAAAAATTTTATGTTATGAAAGAAAGATAAGAAGATTGACTATTATATAGGTATAGAGATGTAAGTAATGTGGTCTTCAGAGGAGACTACTAGATATTAAAATATTCATGTTTTAAAAGGATTAGAAAGTCCTTAAAGATAGGTGTAAGTATTTAAATAATATAAAAAATTGAATAAAATAAATATATATAAGCTCTATACGTTGCATGGGCTCCATGCAACTTTCACAATGCGTTATATATATGATTAAAGTTGAGGGTATAACAATTTTTGATTAAATTCATTAAGATGCTTATTCATAGTTGTACCTTCTTTCGTTCGAAACATGTCAACTTTTTCTTCATATAAAGCCTATTTGTAAATGACTTTGTCCTATATTTATCTTTCAACCTAGACTAGATTAATGTTGCAGATTTATCGTGTCTAACACTATTTGTAGCTTCTTTCATCAAACATAGTCTAATGTAGCGTGTCTACAAGCCAAACTCTTCCCGATCTTTATTTGACATATTTGTCGGTTTTCTTTGTGGACCCAACAAAGCCTTGTGTAACTTTTGCTTATCAAAATGTCTCGAACTTACACTTGCCATATGCCAAAATCGTTCTTGCTACTAAAATTTCTTTATATCTAATTTTGCATTCAATCCACCCATGCTCATCACATTAACAACAATTGAATTCAGTTATTAGGTAGATCGCGTTACCACAAACCCACTGCGAAAAATAGAACTGTAAATGACTCCAATATAACAAGAATTCGTGTACGTTGTAATGTTACCAAAAGACAAAAAAAATTTCCTTTTTCTTTTTCCTTTTTTTATTCTCCCACAGCTTTGACCTTTCAAAGAAGAACAAAAAATCTTTTTTTTTTTTGGTTCTCTTCCCTTCCTCTACACACAAAGACACTCTACAAATTTTTTTTGGACTTTTTTTTGGACATGAATGCAATCACGAACTAATTTCTTTCTTATCACGGCAACAAACATAAACGAGGAACCTGCACACACATATTTGCTCCTCGTATCATTCACCAACCAACCACACAACACACACACTAGTAATTAAACAATCTTTGCCTCTGATACCAATATGTTGTGCACAGAGAAAATGAAAACCAATCAGATAAAGTACATAGACCAATTAATCTTTAATCTAAATCAAATGCAAATCAATTAAAGTGCAATAACACACAGATTTAATGTGGTTCAACATATCACCTACATTCACAGGAGATGAGAAATAATTTACAGTGAAAGAATGCAAATAGATTACAACCTATTATCAAATCTATCCAAATCCCCTTACAGAAAAATGCTCTCACACAAAACTCAAATTCTCACATACCCCATTAAGGGGTTATATAAGAAAAGAGTCATACTTAGTTTTCACTTTCTAATTAGTTTTGTAAAACTAACTAAGTTGTCAATATGAACTAAAAAACTAATACTAAGAAAATTGTTTTTAATTTTAATTTTACATTAAGTGGTTACAAGTCACCCAATATCTAACAATATCAAACCGATTTTTGATATTTTATTGTAAAGTTATTTATATCATTATAAAAAAAATAAAAATTTTTAAATGTTAGAAACTGGGGTGTTACAGCTCCAGTTTACTTTGAATTCAAAAATTGTAATTCAATGCTAGCATGATCAAAAAGTGAGAAAATTAGAGAACATACCTTCTGATTCATTGCTAACACTGGGAAGATTGCTGAATCAAGCAAAAATGAAAAATGAGGTGAAACTATTCTCCATCCCTGAATGTAAAAGAAAAATGAAATGCAAACAAAAAAAAAGTGAGGCGCTCAAGTAAACTCATGATCCATCCATGGAGATCATATTAAGAAGCTGTAGTTGACACCTGAAACTAATGAAGAAAAAGATTGATTCATTAAATTGGTGAGATATTTAAGCATAATTTTGTGAAATACATGCTGCAAGATTGCCTCACATATTTTACAGATTACATAATTGAAGACAGCAACATAACATAAAATTGTCCCATTTCATACTGAATTCTTAAAGTGCACAAGCAAGGAACTTACAGGCCCTGTCTCCAAAATGCGTGAAATAACATCAAATGCTAAAGAAAGAATCCTCTCTGACAAAGTATCCAGTTTCTGCAGAATGAGCATAGTTCTGTATAAATCAAGGATGAATGTGCACAGTCGACTACAAGCAAAGAGGTCAAACATATTCCAATAAGGAGGTACACAAATATACAATGCATATAGAATACAGTCTTAAACTTCTTCCAGTTTGACTCATAGAGAAAACATACTCTACATTAACTGATAAAAATGCAGAAACAACATTTGGACTTGACAGTTAAAGAATGCTAAGATCATATAAAATGCAAAACTTCTTGATTCCCTTGTAACGTAACTGAAAAAAGATGATTATACTCACAGTGATATTAGGGCTTTGTCGGACAATTTTGGAAACAGAATTTATGATGTTTGGCATCAACCTGAGTGTGCAAAATTACAAGAACTGGGGGTTACTACACATAAAAAAAACTTCAATAATGAAGCTTGCAATTCAACATGCAGAATAAATATATAACCATCAAATTACTTATCAGAGTGCTTTCGGTGTCTGGTGACCAAAGCACAGAAAATGAGCAAAATTCTTTTTGCAGTCTTCAGTCTCAACAAACCATTCCCAGATGTTAACACATCAAAATTCAATGAATCCATAATGCCAAACAGATCCAGGCAAAATGCAGGCATCACAGGGACTAGTGCAGAGGGCATGTACGATCTCACCTACAATGTCAAATTTGAATGAATTCCCAAAAACTACAAAGATAGAGGGAAAGATGCATGTGTATTTCAAATAAAAGAAAGCAGGTTAAAAATGAAATCACAGGATATTTTTACAATAATGTTACAACCCCAGTAAATGCCAGAGTTAATTAATAGGAAACAAGCCAAGTTAGTGAGAGATGGAGAACAGAACACTTACCGCTAAATATATGCACTTGCAGACAATGAGAAGGGCCCTTTCAACATCTACTTCAGCTCCAATTTGGACTGACAAAGTCTGTTATGAACCATTCTCTCTTCAGTTTTATTGTTTTAAAAAATATAATACACAGGGAAGGACATTCCAGCAACCTTTACAACAAGATGATGGCATGTAGCTATCAGAGGCGCAAGAATTTCTTTTCCTAAGAGCTCTAGCTGTGGTGGAACAGCCTCCCTTGGAAGACTGGGATTCAAGAAGTACTGTAAAGTCACAAGTAAGGCAGATTTAATGAACCAAAATAGACACTTTCAATCTTTCCAATTTAAAAAAATATTTTTTTAATGCAAAAAAGACCACGGTCCAGCCTTCCCTCCCTAACATAATATCCAACTATAAGAGGTATACTTACCACAAGACATCAAAAACTAATTTTAGTCAAAATATCAAATCAAGATTGAATGCCACATTACGCACAAATCCCTAGATTAAAATTGCCACTAAATTGTAAACTGTATTATTCTACAAGAATTAGCATTAAAACTTACATTTTGTTATAAATGTTCGTAATGAAATAAGATACATCAAGTTCGAAGAAACATTTGCAGCCAACTAACTTTGAAAAGTAGGGTTTTTATCTACTAATCTAAATATGTCAACTGGAATTGATTTTATTTAATCAAAAAATAAATGTAATTGATAGGATCATAAACCACATACCTGGAAAGGTTTAATAATTGCTTGAAGAATGATAAGGGCGTTAATGGTGTTCCATTGTGAATTTGAAACTTCACTAATAAGATGGCTGTTCTGAATTACTGAGCGCAGTTCAGGCACCAGTTCAGGCCAAGAATTCTGCTTCACGAACTCATTCATAATTATAACCCGAAACTACAAATACACAGGCAAATAGTAAGTATCAAATCTCCGTTTATGTCTAATAAAAACATGAAGTAGAAACCGATAAATATGCCTACAGCTTCAACTAAAACTTTAAGAACCACTGGATCCACTTGAAGCAAAGCTTGAACTAGCTGATTCTTGAACTGGAAACCGATCTTAGAGTATGATCCTTCCTCATCGAGATTTCGCCGAGTGAAGTTCTTCAAATATGTTGCAGCAGCTATTCTCAGCCCTTGATTCTCACCTCCTGGTTTTTTTTTT
Source organism: Tinospora cordifolia (assembly GCA_030144865.1). Lineage (NCBI taxonomy): Eukaryota > Viridiplantae > Streptophyta > Magnoliopsida > Ranunculales > Menispermaceae > Tinospora > Tinospora cordifolia. The sequence continues at coordinate 6,782 of JAJIYU010017829.1, read as the reverse complement.
TTTTTAAGGAATTAAATTCAACGAAAGGTATAGAATCCGTAGAACATCATCGTTGTAATCAAATTCAATAATAAGAACAATTAAATTAATCAATAAAGATTTACCGGTGCATATATGGATCAGAGCAAAAGAGAAATCAGGAACGGAGGAAAGCCGATCGAGAGCTTCGGTCGCAGATCCTACGACGGAGCTATCTGGGCTGAGCGTCTGATGTAGCCGTCGAACGATTTCGGTGATTAAGGCCGCCATGAATTCCACCTGGTTCTGTATCGCAATCTCCGTCAAATGGAAGAGGAGGCGGATTGGCGGGAAAATGAGCTTGGCGCGCGAATGCTAAACCCTACTCACTCTGAGTCTGAGCTAAAAGAAAGCCAAGGAGCATAGGATAGAAAACTGTCGTGAATTTAACAGAGGAACCTTTTAGGATTTGCTATTAGAAAATAGAAAGATGAATAATCTAAAAAAAAAATATATGTGTTAAAAATTATTAGTGCGTGTATTTTCATTAAAAAAATTAATTTAAGTATTAAAATAAAATCAGATATATTTTATCATATCACAAAATTTATTTGAAAATGTTGCAAAAGTAAAACTCAAAATTTTAAAAGGAGACAGCTTTGGAAAAATAATAAAATTATGACAAATTAAAAGTTAGTTATTTATAAGCAATTATTTTGACTTTATCGGTAATAAAATTATATTTTTTAAAATAAAAATAACTTTAAAATTTTGAAGTTACATTTAATAAGAAAAATACTTTATGGTCAAAAAGATTTTTTTTCATTTTTTAATAGTATGTCTCCGAATTTGTTTTGTATGACGTCAAGATTAATCACAAGTTTATAAATAAAGAAATTTTCTTAATATGATTTTTTTTCTATACCTAAAACTCAAACTCAAGGCTTTTGATTAAGAAACATTAAATCTCATTTACTCAATTCAAACTTACTAAAGGCTTTATTTATTTTTACTTAAAATATTCTATAAAAGTAGAAATAGTAATTTATAACATAATATAATAATTCAACTCGAACACGACATGCATGACATGCATTTAATGAGTTTAAATCAAAATAGGTTAAGCACGATTAAACACGACTAAAATTTAATTTATAAATAATTTAACTTGCTAAATTTAAAAATGATATATTTAATATGATTTAGATAAGTTAAGAAATAAATTATAAATAAGTTAATTTAAAATTAATGTATTTATTAGTATATTGATGATATAGTTTTTTTTATTACTTTAAAAAAAATATATTTTATTTTATTTTATTTTTAATAAATTATTTATGTTATATATTTTTTATATTTTTCGTAAAAAATAATTTTAAAAATTAGTTAATAAGTTAAATAAATTACATATGAGAATATAATTATGATTTATAAATGGGTTGGATTTGAGTTTTCAAATCTGATATGATTAATAAATGGTTCAAGATTAGGTTTGCAATATATAAGTCAAACTCATTTATGGCACGATCCTTTTATGACACAATTACACAAATTGTTATTTTAATTTGAAAGTTTAGTATTATATCAAATTTTAAAATATATAATTTTATTATTAATAAAGTTAAAATAGTAATTTTATACATAATTAATTTTAATTTTTCTCTACAACCTACATTTTGAACTTTTAAAACAAATTTCTTAATTTATTATTTATTTATTTATTTATTAAATGACAAACAACCAAGCCATTAAGGGTTCAACAAGGACCCCCAGCTGCTTAAAGCAACTGGAGATGGTGTCTCCCTGCCCCACGAGAGAGCAAGGATCGAACCCCCTTCAACAAGGACACTCCAAAAACATCAACATGGATAAAATTGACGGCGGAGGTCAGAGAATCATCAAAGAATTACCATACATGAAGATCTAACTCTTACATTAGCTAAGTGCTTGGCGCAAAATATTAGGTCCTCGTGAAGGTCCCACATCTCCACGATCATGTTATTGAAATGCACTATACGTCCATAGAAGCTCTTTTATCCATTCACGATAGGCATTTTGTATGTACCACCAAAACCTAACTTTTCCGGGTTACCTTAAGAAGCTCCATCATTGTTCAATTTCACCCATTCTTTAGTAGGAGGATGCCATTTCGCCAACTTGGTGGAGTATAAAACATTGGGTATGAATCGACAGTCAAGCCCATAACAAATCTCCAAGTCCCTCTTAAGAAAGAAAATCTCCATCCAAATGTCTCTCTACAGGCACTCTTACCTAACTGAAGAAGGCCCTTGCTCTTGTTTTTCCATACATTCCAAATTAGTGCAACAAAAGTAAAGGGCCATATATATATCGTATATCGTCTGTGGCATAAACTACAATATGGCAATTTCACATCAACCATTGAAGGAGTGATTTCTGGAAGAAGTCTCAATACATCAACCATTGAAGGACGTGGATAACGTTCTCAATGGTTGTATAACATCATTTGCACATGGGATTAGTGATCGAGTGACACCTATATCAGATATCCTCTGTGAGAAGGCACTCATGTCCAATCAACCAGAAGACTTTTTAAGTTTGTGAGAAAGATCTAGATGCCACACTTCTATAACAAAATCATTAGGAGCTTGTTCCTCTCTTCTAGTTATCATCTTATAAGTTGATCATACCAACAAGTTTTAATTGGAAATTTCAAACCATATCAAATCTTCTCGAGTCTCCTTCCAAGGGATCAGGACTCCTGCAATTAAATCTTTCACATTAGCAATGATTTTGAGTAGTTAGATTGCTTAAACACCATCTTTTCTCCCGGTCAATGATGTAGCTAACTTTGATGCCCTCTATCTAGGTGTTGCCAACCTCCATTGGAAGCCTGACTTAAGATATTTCATCCAATTCATATAGCTCTTCCAGACTTGCAACCCATTTATTGTGGGTTTTTATCAACAGTAAATTTCTAGATTTGACATACTTGCTCAACAACATACAAACCCACAACACTGGGTAGTTTGAAATCAATTTCCATGCCAATTTAGCAAGAAAAGCATTGTTGCTGTCTTGAGCTCTCTTAATTTTTAGGCGTCCCATTAATAAGATGGATTTTCCTATGATCTGGAAAGTCATTCCAATTTAAATCACGATTTATCTTATCAATTTTGTAATAGATGTTGCTTGGGATTTTTAATTCACCGCATAGGGTAAAGTGGAACGACCAACATGATTATTTGAATGAGAGTTATGTGCCTAGCCATGTTTAGCATTTTAGCTTTCTAGCTTGAAAACTTGCTCTCCAAATTTTCAATGACACGTTATAACTCATCTATAGTAATAGGGTGAGCTAAAACATCATGATCTTCATCTAATAGAAGCCCAAGGGAGATATTTGGAGGTTTAGTTAATTCATTATTAGCGTCAGTTTTAAAGAGTCAGTAGTACTCTATAGCATGTTGTTTAAGAACATAGTTGTGGCTGCACCAAGTGCTTTTGATTTTGAGAACATTAATATTATTTTTGGCTCTGCTAGTAATTTTGCTTACATGAAAAAAGGGGATGCTGGAATCTCCCTTCTTGAGCCATTGGAATCTTGACTTTTGGAGCCAGAGCATCTCCTCATGTTGTCGGACTACTTGATATTGAGTGCTTATAGCACATTTTAAGTTCAACAACTAATCTAATTGGCAAGTACTGAGCACTTTTGGAATACTCGCCAATCTATTGTTAAGTTTCTTTTTCTTGTTGTGGATGTTCCAAAAAACACTTTGATTTCATTCGTTAAGACCAGCTTTAAAAGTTTCCATAGAGTCTTTATAAGAGGATAGGTTGCACATCCATTAAGCTTTGAGGACGCCCCCAAATGCCTCATTCATCATCCATGTTGCTTTGAAACGGAAAGGCTTTCAATTGCCAGGGGTGGTTGTGAGGCATTAAGTCCACAAGGATGGGGCAATGGTCCGAGTGGATGTTTGTCAAGAGCTCTACCTTGGCTTCTTGAAAATGACAAATCACCATAAACAAGAAGACAATCCAATTTTTCTTTAATCAAAGCAAGGGCACTTCTATTATTTGTCCATGTAAAGTGAGGTCTGTAAACCTCGAATCTAGAAGGTGGCAGGCATTGATGAAAGAGTCAAAATGAAGAGCTTTATTGACAGCAAAACTGTCACCTATGTTCCCTCTAATTTTCTGGATATCATTCGTATCACCAGTAGTAGCAATAAGCCCCTCTACTTCATCACAGAAGTTCTTGATACTGTCCCACTAAACATCCAAAGGCCTAGGACTATGTCTATCAATTATAGTGAAAATCATTTGATTAAAAGTAGAGAGGACTTGAAGAAACCTTGTCTTCTTCCACATTAAGTGGAAGCCCCCATTGCACCCTTCAGAAGCTAAAGAGAAGCTAGAGATTTTATTGTTCTTATCCACGAACACGATTTTCAGGAAGCTGCAACATGTTTCCATAAAGCAACATACTTCAGGAGATATAGTTTTCCAAAGCTTCTTAAAGCTGCGTTTGAATCTAGTGCAAACAACACCAGATTCAAACAACGCCAAAATAATTCCAAGACATAACCTTCATGATGAACAAACTGTGAGGGAGAACATACTCCATGAGCTTATTAAGTCAAACCCATGACTTTTTACTTTGCCTCAACGCCTAAGGCTTCTACTTCTCTCCAACCTACCATGAGAAGTAGGATTAGTTTCCTTGAAAACATTTGCCACAGGTTCATCAATCTCATCAAAAAGATGCTCACTATATATTTAGAAGTTTTGGGGGCTTGGTTTGCGAAGCTTCAGGCAATTTATGATTATTATCGGTGTTTTTCTTGAGCATCTTGTACAGTCATGCTCATCGTGGAAAGATCATTCCCTTGCATCCTATTTAGCAATGTCCATTTTTACTTTTATATAAGGAATCACGATATTTAACAACATTCCCTTATTGATAATATTCTTACTTTCTAAAATAAAAGGAGTAGTTGCATTTAGGTCCTGATTTTCCTCCTTGGTATTCTTTATCATTATTTGGTCATTCTCATTCCATTTTGCTGCCCTTGGTTCATATTTGCTTCAAAACTTTCCTTGATTTGATTTCCTTTCCTTTTCAAGCCTAAATGTCGAACATGCCGATGAGCAATCAGCCATGGGCATAAGCCTCCTTTCGACATCTTTTCAGTTGCTCTCTACGTGCTTCATCCTATGCTAAAACTTGCCTCGTCCTGACTCGTTATTGTTGATCCCTGTCGGGTTTGTCAAACAAGAATCCTATTAGTGTCCAAATTTTTCACATTTGAAACAAGTCGCGTGGAGATCTTCATACTCCACTCGTTGGGTCTAGTTCTGTAGACTTGTTTTTGGCACAAGGGCTTTGTTCATATCCATCTCTATGCATATACGAGCATATTTTCCCCTTAAGGCAAGATTACTGTTTCCATCAATCTGCGGCATCCTCACTACCTTGTTACCATTTAATTTATGGACTTCTTCGATGTAATACTCATATGGTAATCTCAGAAGACAGATCTTGACAGCTAGCGATGAGATATCATAGTGTCATTAAAAGATTAAAATTTAGAATTCATCTTGGAACTGTTAAATAATGACCACCAATAATCCACGGTCCCTGTTAAAGCTTTAATGCAGTCGTTATCATTCAAAAGTTTCAAAAAAAAAAAAATTATTGTCCAAATTGATCACTTCAAGATCACTTTTTGGTTTCCACGAAGCCTTAATTTTCATGCATATGTAATGGCAGTCAATAGACTTCCCAAGAAATTAAATGATCATCGCTCTTCTCCAAGGGAAGCATATCTGCTTCAGAGTCTGATCAGACATATTAATTTGATATGGGTTCTCTTGATCTATTTGATTTTTTACTTTCTAAGCCAATGTGCCTAAGCTCCTTGTTCAACGAAACTTCTTTTTCATTTTTATTATCTCCTTCCCATGATTCATAACCGTTGTAATCGTCTTGTTTCTTTGCACCTTCTTCATTAAGAAAAGTTTTGGCTCATGGCTCATGGCTCATGGCTCATGTCATATTTGGATGACTTGTCGCTCTCTTGGTCTAATATTTGTAACTTCAATTGCCCAAGGTTCTGCAACCAACGACTACACTTGGTCCTCGACGTCTTCTATTTTTCTTCTTCTTCTTATCCCTGTCTAGGACATCTTGGTCTTCCTCTTACTCTATGTTTGTCTCTCTACTCTTCTTACTCTCCATTGTAGTTTTATTATTGTTTCTTTGAATAAGAGAAGTTTTGATACAGAGGAAAATCAACATGTTTTTTTTTCTTTTAATTTACTCTTTTAGCTATTAGATTCTATCTTCAGTTGTCCTCATTAATATTTTTTAAATAATTCTAATAACTTTAAATATGTTAAAAGATGTAAAATATTTTTTATTTAAATTACTAAATTATGTAAAACGTATAGAATACGCATATTATACATAATATAAACACACCCTACTTTTAGGGTGAAGTCATGTTATTTAAGATTTTAAAAATTAATCCTCTAACTTCTAATAAAAAATTTAATTTTAATGCCATGATACTAAATTAAAATAAAAAATTTTAATATATTTAACTAAACTTCAATTCTACTACACAAAAAAAAAAAGACTATTTTAACTTATTATCTTTTAATATAAACTATTATTTACGTGTATAAATATATATATTAAATTAAATAAAACGCTTTTATTGGTGGCCAGCGATAGCATTTATGTATATGCTGATATGCATTATCGTTCAATATCACAAGAACAAAATCAAATAAAATGGTCTACATTGGCGGCCAGCGGTAGCATTTTCGTTCTC